>PVJA010004418.1:0-86294 GCA_004027025.1 Myocastor coypus | reverse complement strand
TTTGAAAGTTGACATATTTTATATTGTCCTCACAATCATTCTATAGAGTGCAGTGTGTGGGCATGACCCATCTCCCTATTAATGTTGCATAGAAAAAAGAAAGAAAGAAAAAAAAAAAACAGGAAAGAATATACTTCTCTTTGGACTAAGAGGAAGCAGATACATATACAATCAAAGGTTTTGCAATTCCTGCATCTTTACTGAGTTCCATACGATGAGGCTGCAGGAGAACTGAAAGTCAGAAACCAATACCTATTTTGGAAGTTCTATCAGCTTAAGCTAGTCATTTATAGATGAGAGCTCGAGAGGCAACTGGGGGTGAGAGATGACGAGATGTCCTGAGAGGAACAACAGTTGAGACCCATCATGACAGCCTTGAATACCAGGAGGAGGAGATGGACTGGATGCCAGAGGCAAGGGGTAGGGGAGAGACAAGGGGCTGCCATGCTCAAATTGTGTGTTAGAAGTCCCCTGAGGTGTGTATCAGGCACTATATTGATGAGCTCATGAATGCTTCCATATACTTGTTGGGTAGACTTACAGTCTTCATCTTGTAAATGAAGGCCCTGAGGAACAAATAGAATAAGTGATGTACACAGAGTCACATAGCCACAGGTTGGCACAGCCAGGATTCAGGAGCAGGTTGTGGGTACCAGAACCTGTTTTTCACTATTGACCTCTTAGCTATTGGGCTTCTCAGGCTAAGGATGACGCACTGGGAAGACTTCTCCCCATGGGCCTTTGCTGGAGTCAGAAGCCACATGTCATGAGATTGGAAACTGGTGCTACAGAGCCAGTCCAGGACCTGAGCCTCCCCCTACCCCACCCACCCTGCTTGGCTAGATCCTCTATCATGTGAATGGGGTTTGGGGTGGGGCTGCACCTAGAGCCTCTGTCTGCAGGTGAAGCCACTGCTTGACTATGGTGCCCTGGGTTGGGCCCTGTGACTGACTGTGACTTCGTTGTTTGCCTTTTCCCTCCTTGCTCTGTGCTCTGTGTCCCTTGCATCAGGGGAAGGCATGAGAAGGAGCCCTGAACCCTTGTTGAATATTATCCTTAAGCTCAGGGAAGCTGAGTTTATCAGATCTGACACAAAGGCATGTGGAAATAGTTCCATGGGGGGTTGGGAGGGCTGCTATATCCTATCTGTCCTAGGGCTGAGGAGTCCAACAATGTATCTGTTGACCCCAGAAATCTGCCAAGGGACTTAACTTCCAGCCAGTGTGTATCTCTGGCTGCACTGGGGGCCCACCTGGCCTGGAAGAGGGCATATCAGGGACCTACTCTGACACCCAGACCTCTCAGGATCTCAGTTCTCCCTCTCTGGTCCCACCCAGCATGAACATTCCTTAGAAAACAGCTCTAAGGAATGGTTACTGTCCAGCTTCCTACATTAATTCTCTTGGTGCCAACTATCCATGATTCCCCAGTGCCCTCAAGATGATGTTTCTTGTCTCAGCATGGTACTCAAGACCCAGAAGATTGCTAAGCATGCTCCTCCTATGACACTGACTGCTCTCTCTGAGCTCATTTTCAGGCATAGCTGGTCCTATGGGGCACACTTCCCCTTGTGCCATGTCCAGGGTTCCTCAAGGTAAAGCACATTTCCTTCCCATGTGTGGCCTCTTGGTGTCCAGACGCACAGAGCCTTCCCATAGCTGTGAACTGCTGTTGCTTAAATGCTCTGTGCTATCTGGACCATACTGGTGTTCCTTAAAAAGCACAACATGGTAGCTGTGAGCTTTGCTGCCTGAGCCCCATAGATTTAGCCCTAATGGCTCTAAGGGGACAGAGAAGAGGCTACTGGGATTGGATCCAGGGAGGCAGCCAGCCAGGTGGCCAAGAGTTACCTTTTGCTTGGCAGTTACTTAGCTGGACACAAACTTGCTTTGTGACCTGGTTAGCTCCAAGCAGAGGTCATTGCCAGGTGGAGGCCTGGTATCTGGACTTTGCCTGCTGACAGTATAGACTAGATCTGGAGCTCCACGACACCAGACGATAGTGTTTTGGCTTTGGCTCCTGCCTTGTGGCCTGTGCATCTATGACCCTGAGGACCCGGCAGGAACTGGACAGTTGTGAGACCCACACACTTCATCCACAGAGGAGATTTCAGGGGCTTCTAATAGGCACCAGACTCCTGGCGGAAGGGTGGAGGACTCATAGCTGGCTGTGGGGTACAGAACAGCTGGGTTGGAGGCTAAGAGACACACTGAGGGTCCGACCCCTGGGGAGAATGTGTAGGCTGAGGCCCATGATGATCTTCCTGCCCAGCTGACTTCCCAGCTGTTCCCATCAAGCCTTGTACTTTTAACAGTTTTTGCTGGGGCTCTGGGGGTCCACATGAACCCCAAAGCTGGAAGGTTGCACCCAGGAGTCTTCATTCAGCCCTATATGTGACCTTGGACAAGTGGCTTGACCTCTCTGACTTCTAGGTTCCTACCAGTATAATGCTAAGTACCAATTTCTTGAAGATGAGCTTATTTAGGTCAAAAGCATGCGCAGTACATGGCACCTAAGTAGACCCTAACAGTGCCAGTGAGTGCTGTTGTTATCGCCATCAAGACACTTAGCTGGCACTGCTGTCCATGTTCACCTCAACAAGTATTCGCAGTGATTATCCCAGGAGCCTGTGATGGAAGTTTCCAGGATGTTCCTGGCTACAGTTCTGTGTGCTGAGCATCCACCCCTCATGTGGTGGTCCTGGCTCTTTGTGGAAGTTAAGGCTGCCAAGGAGTCCTGTACCCCCTCTAGGGACCAAGCGCCTGTATTTTTATAGTCCCTGGAGATGGAAGGAACCACAGACACCACATGTCTGTTCTCACCCGTGTGCAGCCAAGGACCCCTACCCCTGCTACTAAGCCTGCTGTGGCCCAAGCCTGGTAGAAGTGAGGCAGTGAGGAGCAGAGGTCTTGGGAGATAGAGGAACCTGAGGAGGCAAAGAGAGCAGCAGGTTCTAGCTAGAGAGGGGGGACAGACACTGCTGAAAGTTGGTGGCTTCCTGCACATATCCACTAAGACAACTTTGAAAGTGCATGAAAGCATCTTTGAGGTTCTAATCACACAGCTCTGATACTAAGCAAAACAATGAAAGGTCTACAAAAAATGCTCACACCTAGCGCAGCTGAGGCTGAGGAAAGGGACTATTGTGGGCATAGTTGTAAAGGATTTTTGTTTGTTTGTTTGTTTGTTTTTGTCTTCTTGAGACAGGGTCTCACTATGCAGTTCAGGCTGGCTTTGAGCTCACTTTTGTAGCCCAGGCTGGTCTTGAACTCACACCGATCCCCCTGCCTCAGCCTCCCAGTTCTGGGATTGCAAGCGTGTGCCACCACGCCCGGCTTGTAAAGGAGTTCATATTTGCATGAAAAGAGCCTGGTACCTACAAGATGAGAAGCTGCCTTCACTTAAGGTTTAAAACAACCTAAAAGGGGCCCGGTGGGATGGCTCAGTGGTCTAAAGCACCTGCTTGGGAAAGCTTGGGCTGCTTCAGGGACCGCGGTTCGATCCCGGCACCACATGCTGTGCCAGCCCTGCCCTCAGGGCAGGCTGAGCCAGCCATAAAAATGAGTGAATAAACAAACAAAGGTTCTGAAACAACCTAAAAGGAAGAAGTATATATAATTTATATGAAGAAATCACAACATTGTTGTTTAGACTGGGAACATTGGCCCAGCATCAGAGAACCAGCCCTCAAGAGGCCACTGCATCAGCACAGGGGTTGTTCTTTTTAAATTATGGCCGGCTCAGCCTGCCTTTGGGATGGGGCTGGTGCAGATATGGTGCCAGGGATTGAACTGCAGTCCTTGTGATTGCCTAAGCTTGCCTAAATGGGTGCTTTAGACTGCTAAGCCATCTTGCCAGTCCCCTCCCTTTTTAAAATAAGCTTACTTTATTTATTTATATTATGGCCAGCTCAGCCTGCTCTGGGGGGTGGGGCTGGTGCAGCATGTGGTGCTGGGGATCGAACCAGGGTCTGTGCAGTTGCCTAAGCTTGCCTAAGCAGGCGCTTTAAACCACTGAGTCATCTCATCAGTCCAGCACAGGGGTTGTTTTTGAGCTTTCGGAATGATAAATGTGTCCTGAGTCCCCAAGATCAGAGCAGGTATGGAAACTGGTTCTGAGCATCATTTTGCTTGATTGCCTTGTTGCAGGTTATACTTGGGTTCATTGAACACACTTGGAGCTCCGGCACTAGCCCAAGAGGAAGGAGGAAGGCTGTGCCATTAAAGACAATGTGGTCTGTGTATTAATAATTGCTAAGAGGAGGGGCCCAGGAGGGGAAGATAGTGAGGGGACTTCAGAGCATCCTTTTGAGGGAAGAACAAAAGTTTTCTGACACAGGAGAATGGGAAGGGCAGAAGGAAGAGTTGGGCCAGGTGCACTTGGCCTTGAAGAGCAGATATTCAGAAAGCAAGCAGAGAGAATGAGGCCCACAGGGAGCTCGAGTGAGAGGAGCACTGTCCATACATTTAGCTGGTCGGCTCTGCAACTCTGTGTGGAATGAGCCTCTATCTACATACCTGGTTCTGGCCCTGACTCTGCCTTGAAGGGCTCCAGACAGGGCCTGGCCTCTTGTCTTAGTTACTTTTTGCTCGTTGCTGGGACAAATACCCAACACTCAAAATAAAGGAAGGAAAGGTTTATTTAGCTCCCAGTTCATAGAGGTTTCAGTCCATATTCGGCTAGCCCAACGCTGAGTGGAGCAGGGTGGAGAGCATCCAGTTCATGGAGGCAGAACAGCAGCAAAATGGCAGCAGAGGCAGCCAGTCAATCAGGGCAGCAGAGCAGCAGCAACAGCTAGAGCTCCAGTCTGTCTCTCTGTCTCTCTTTTTATTACATTCAGGCTCTCCGCCTTAGCTCCCGCCCTAGGCTACACCCATAATCCCAGAAGTACTTCCACCCATAATCCCATCAGTACTAAAACCTATAATCCCTGGGATCATGGATCAAGTCTCAAACTCTAGAAGTCCCCGCCCAGTGACTCCATGAGGCTTTGGGGGGACAACTAGACATAAACCATAACACCTCTGACATGACAGGGAGGCCTCCAAAAGCCTCCTCAGAGCTGGGAAGGCACAGAGCCATCTCTGCTGTTCCTGCACTCTGTACATTCTATTCCAAGACAAGTGACAGAGATGGGCTGGGGAAGAACCAGGCAGGAACTGGGCTCACTCTGTCCCTGGCAAGCGGGGGTCCCAAGTAGCAAAAGGAAGTTTGGGACCCAGCTGGGTGACTTTGGGCAGATGTCCTGCTCTGAGGCTGTCCTCTTCCATCAAGAAGGCCATGCCCAAGCACACCCAGGCCTGCCACCCTTCTATCCTGTTCCAGGAAGTCCAGGGCACACCTGTTCCTCCAAGGCAGTACACAAAGGGCAGCCTGTACCCCTGTTGTATGCATGGCTGGCTGAGGTACAGCACCTAGCACCCTCAGTTATCAGGAGGACCAAGGAAGACTTAGAGGGAAGCAATGTAGGGGCTCCTGGGGCAACATGTGAGTGTTCCCCCCTCATGGGGTGGGGTGGGGGTGTGTACCATGTCCTTTACAGAGGTGGTGCCATACCACCACTTACACCAACTGTCCTTCACATTTTGTGTCACTTCTATGACCTGCATTGCATAGGAAAGTTTGCAGATTTCTTAGAATCAGTGCCTCTGGCTGAGGCAAAGAGCCAGAAAAACCTGGGTTGGCATCCTAGGTCCTTGGCTGCCTACTTCCCCTTCTGTGGCAGCCCCACTGTCTCCTTGCTGTCCCACATTGCTCCAGGCTCAAGCCACTTCAGGACCTGTTCAGACTTTCTTCCTCCCTTCTGACCCTGTTTCACTCAGGTCTTTCCTCAGACATCACCACCTCAGGCCAGGCCTACCTCAAGTACACCAGCCCTACACCGTCTGCCTTGCTTCAGCTTCCTCCTGGTGCTCATCATCCCTGCATTGCCTTTCCCCAGGTTCATGCACACTGCTGGTCTCCCCTGAGTGAGCTTTGAGCTGTGTAGCTGGATGCCAGTGGTGCGCACAGAACCAATACACAGTAGACACTTAGCACCATTGAAACTGTCAGGGAGACCAGTTTAGGCTTCATGGGCATGGCTGTGCAGGAGACACAGTGGGCTGAACTCCCTGTCCCAGAGAGCTTGCAAGCTGAGTCTGTTTGAGGTCCAAGACCTGGGCCAGTTGGATAGGTATATACTTCTGATTCTGGAGCTCTTGTGGGACTCCTGTCTTGGCTTCAAAGCTTTACTAGACCAAGCCATTCATGTTGCCACTTTGCCTCGGGGTGGGGAAACTTGGGAGCAGCACTGCCCAGCCCAGAAGGCCAGGGCAGGCAGAGTCCCAGGGTTACTGTTGGGTTCTGATAGCATCTGCACAAGAGGAAAAGGAAAGAATTTAGGTCTGGGGAGGGATTGTTGGGATCACTGTGACCCCCAGTCTGGCCCAGGGCAGGGATGAGGTAGGTAAGGGAGGTATTCCCTTAAATTTTACACCCAAATTTTACACATTCTTTCTTGCCTCACCTTAATCCTGTCCTATTACTCCCCTCCCCCACTTTTATTTTGGCACTGCTGAGGACTGAACCCAGGGCCTTCACACTGAGCTATAGATTCCAAGCCCTCCTTTCAAATTTTGCGATAGTCTTGCTAAGTCACGAAGGTACCCAGGCTGGTTGGTTTGCTTGCTGTCCTTTCCTTTCTTTCTTCTTTTTCTTCTCTCTCTCTCTCTCTCTCTCTCTCTCTCTTTCTTCTGTGGTGCTAGGGATCAAACCCAGGGCATTGTACATGGAGGAGAACAAACACCTCTACCACTGAAACACATCCCCAACCCCCAGGCTGGGATTTTGAACTCACTTTAGCCTCCCAGAGAGCTTGGATTATAGGTGTGGGCCACCATACTTAGATGCTATTTCTTTTCTTTTCTTTTGAGGGACCAGGGTTCAATCTCACAACCTTGCACTTGCCAGGCTGGTGCTTGTGCCATGGAGCTATCTCCCCAGCCCCTTAGATGCTATTTCTTTAAAAACAAAACAAAACAAACTGTCAAATGATTAGGAAAGTTGGACTTGAATATTGAAAGTGCCCAACAACCTGATACCTGATTTTCTAGTTCAAACCAGTGGTGGCAAACCTATAGCATATGCTGTTTTGTTTTTGTTTTTGTCTTTCTGTGTTTAGAACAGGGTCAAAAGCTCTACAGGATCTCACTATGTAGTGATTCTCTTTTTTTCAGCCTCCCAGGTGTCAGGATGACATGTGCACCCACCACGCCCAGGAGGCGGGCTGGCACTGCATGCTGGGGGTCAAACCTTGGCTGCTGCACTCTGCCTAAACAGGTGCTTTAGAGCTCACTTTTGTAGCCCAGGCTGGTCTCGAACTCACACTGATCCTCCTGACTCAGCCTCCCAAGAGCTGGGATTACAGGTGTGCAACCACGCCCAGCAGTCTGACCTTTTTTTATGTGTTCATTTTGCCATTTAAAGTTCTAAAAGGGGCCCTGGCGGGATGGCTCAGTGGTCTAAAGCGCCTGCTTGGGAAAGCATGGGCGGCTTCAGAGATGGCAGTTCGATCCCCGGCACCACATGCTGCGCCAGCCCTGCCGTAGGGGGCGGGGGGCTGAGCCGGCCATAAACATGAGTGAACAAACAAATGAAGGTTCTGAAACAAGAAAGAAAGAAAAATAAATAAATAAATAAATAAATAAATAAAGTTCGAAAAGGTTTACCATCAGCATTTTAGACCATTCCTGTTGGTGCAGAAAGAACAACATTTGTTGAGATCCTGTTGGGTGGTAAATGTTTTACCACTTGCTCTTCTAAATTCATGAGGTAGAGGCTAGGCTGTAGGCTCAGAGAGGAAAGATGACCTGGCTCAGGTTGTACAGCAAGTAAGGATTGAAGGCAGAGGAGCCCTGCCTAGCATGTGGCCACAGGTATGCAGGCTTGGCTGCATGAGGGAGGCTCTAGGCCTGGTTGTTGAGTTTCTAGCCTGTCTTAACCTTGGCCCCAGCTTCTATGGCAACAGACCAGGTGATCTGGCGCCAAGGGAAAGTGAGTTTGGGTCCAGATTAGGCCCCAAGTTTCAGGGAATGGCAGCAGCCACAGTCATTTCACACCTGGAAGTGCCCAGGTGCTCTTCTCTGATCCTGCACCTTCGCTGGGCTGTGTCCCCTGCTATAGGCCAGCCTCCACACCCGCGTCATGTCCCTCTCCTCAGAAGCCCCCTGGAGTGCTGCCACCTGGGGGTTGGTGAGCTACTGACCTTGCCTTCTACCACCTCTTTCCAAATGAGATGGAGGCAGGACATGGAGATGGGTGAAAGGAAGCAGCCCAAAGGGTGAGGGGCAGGATTTGACACCATCCCAGTGGTCCATCAAGTCTCAGGTGTGTGTCTGTTTGTTGGTGTTGCCACATCCTGTGTTCAGAAACTGAGCAACAGAATAATGAAAGGACTCAGGGTAGGCTTTGGAGAAAATTATGCTCAGAACCCAGCTGTCTGGGTCCTTTGGAGTCAGAACGCTGCTGTCCTGCATTATTCACGGAGGGCAGAGTCCTGTCTGAGAGCAAGGCTTTATCGTTTAGGGGGTGAAGGGCTGGAAGCATCCCCAAGCTGAGCAGAGAGAGCGGTGAAGTGCTAGAAAAGACTTCTGCGGGTCTTGGAACTTCTCACCAGCCACAGAAGCAGGACAGAAGCCACAGAAAAAGGGAAGGGACACGGTGCCTTTTCCACCTTAGGTACCTGTAAAGTTAAGACCATCACAAGCACCGCCAGGCTCCTACACTGGCTGCTGAGTCACAGAGTGAGGCTGTCTTGCCGCTCCAGGCTGGTCTGCTTGGCTACTCCGACCCAAGCTGGGCAGGCCATGGTCTTTATGTATGTGCTTAATGGGGAGACAGGCTTCAGCATCTTGGATATTATCACCCGTGCCTTTCTTCTGTTCTCGGGGATTGAGTTCCTTCTCAGCGACCCAGGGCCCTACAATGAATAGTGAGTTGAGCTTCAAATGGTCATTCCTGGGGTGCTGTGATGCTTGGGGGAGCATGATCCCATAGCAGAACGGCAGAGCTGTCAGCCAGGAGACCCGGAGTGTAAGTTGGCAAAGGGTTTCTTCTGCTCACTCTAGGCTAGTTTACTGAAATGACCTTCTGGATCTCAGCCCATCAGCCAGCTCTTTGAGGTGGGGGCAGTGGAAAACCTTTGCACCCACTGAGGCCAGCATTTGACCTTAACTGTCTGTTTCCTACTAAGTGTGCCACCCATATTCTCTCTTCTGTCACTCGACGTCAGAGAGATATGACCATTCTACTACTAGATGCGGTAAACTGAGGCTTAGAGTTTTCCGAAAGGCTTGCTCAGGGTGCCAGTGAGCACATGGTTTGGAACACAGCTTCAGGATGATGTAACAGCTGTGTCCGGTTCTCCCTGTCCTGATCCCAGTCCGTGGCACTTCTCCGAGGCTAGGCGGTAGCAGAGGAAGCGGGAGCAGGGAGACTGGCAGTGACCGCTAGTAACCTCGGCGGATGCTGGCGCCTAGCGGGTTAAAGGCGGACGCTCGCGAGTAACCCCGGCCCCATTCAAAGCCGCAGGGTGAAACCCGAGACTGGCCACCGTCGGGTTGAGGCAAAGCGGGGGCTGGGCCCTAGTAAGGAGCGGCGCGGCTGCTATTGGCCGCTCGAGCTCACCCCATGCCCGGCCCGCTGCTCTAGGAGGGCGGGTGGGGGCGGGGCCTAAGGAGGGGCGGGGCCCGCGACGGGGCGGGGCGGGGCGGAGTGGGCGTGCAGAAGCGCTCCACCAGCTTTAAAACACCTCAGAGCCTTGACAGGTGAAGTTGTCCTGGGTTGCACGGTCAGGGACGGCCAGCTGGGCGCCCTGAGGGGGCGGGGGGCGCGGACCACGGAGCCATGGATTGCACATTCGAAGGTATTTTTCCCCCCCGCAGGATCTATTTTTTGCAGGATCTGCGTGGAAACCTCTTCCTGAGAGTACTGGTGCCTTTCCCGCTCTGGCTCCTTGGGGAAGGAAGTTGGAGGACCCCTGCCAACCTCATTAGTCCTCTTGCAACTGAAGGGAAGGGTTTGCTTAGATTTGATAGCAGCATCCTGGAACTGAGGGGATTGGGGGCCCTTTCTCACATACTTGTGCTCCTACTGAGCAGGATCTTTCTCTGTACCACGGAGTTCAACTTGTTTGGCAGCCCTATTCTCAGTTTGTCCTTCTGGGTCTCAATTTCTTCCATCTAACAAAGACCTCACATGGACCTATGAGGGGTGGGAGGGCCTGCTGTATGACTTTATGGCCTGGAAGGTCTGCCACCTTGTCTTGCCGTCATGACCTTAAGCAGATTCCCGTCCTGCAGTGACTTTCCTGCCCGAGTACCTGTCAGCAGCAGTGTTGGGTCCCCTCGGCATTGGGTAAACCCTCCAGCAACACTGTCCAAAAGCATTTGATCCTTTGTGTTGTATAGGAACCTGAGGCCCAATGAGCAAAGGCAACTGGCTCAAGTTCCACCTGAAGTGGAAGGCAGGGATGAGCCTCAGGTTGAGGAACTTGGGCATACTGGGGACCCCAGGGTTGTGTTTATATATACTGTGACTTAAGGTGGTCTCAGTGGCCAGTGGTTAGGGCTTTAAGGACTCAGTTTTGTTTCAGACACTATAAGACCTTAGACCAGAAAGTCTTTGACCCAGTAGGTGGCTTCCCCACATAGGTTAGAGGGCCCCAGGCTGAGCCAGCTAGGCTGTTAGTCGCCAGCTAGGGGAAAGGGCCTGTAGCCAGGCTGGGACTGAGGTAGAGAGCATATCCCAGTCTGTATGAGGGGGAGGGAGTCAGACAGACAGTCCTTGCTTTTCTATAGGGAAAATCGAAGCCCTAAGTGGCCAGGTTCTTGAGTTGGGTCCTGAGGCCCCTTGGCTGCCTGTAAGGCCTGGCTTTGTGCCCAGAACATAAAGATATTGGCTGGCTATATGGCAGCAGCTGGCTCAGTTCTATGCCTCTATTGGTGATGGTGGTGTTGCTCCTGGTGTCCTGGTAGGTTGAGGACACATGCAGAAACACGGAACATTTTGCGGACCAGAGTTTGAATCACTGCATGCTCTTGGGCTGCTTGTGGTTTTCCTTTGGCTGTGGCTTTGTGGACTCGGTTCTTTTTCTTTTTCTTTTTGAGACAAGATCTCACTGTGTAATTCAGGGTGGCCTCAAACTTGCAGCATTCCTCTTGTTGCAAAGGGCTGAGATTATAGGTACATCCTAAATCTTGGGGATTTAGTTCTATCTCAAACACCATAATACCTTAGGCCAATAAATCTACAGCTCAGATTTCTTCCTCTGTAGAATGGGTACCATGCTACACAGTACCAGTTTAGAGCTGTGTGTTGGGAAGTTTTGGGGTCCAGCATTGGCCCATTAGTGTGAGTGACCCCACAGTGTGCCTAGCTCTTGGCTCCACTCTTTCCTGCTGGGTGCTCACCTCCTTGTGTGTCCTCCCAGCATGGATGAGGACCTTGTTCTGTTCTGTGCTCCTCTTGGAGGTCTGTTCTATCTGCCATTCTTCTTTAGGGGTCCTGGGCTGCAAAGCTTGGTTTGTCAAGGAGCACCCCACCACCTCATCAGGACTCCAGGCCATCCTACTTTTCTCTGTACCTCTGTCTCCCCTGTAAGTTGAGAGGATGGATGGTGTTACCCACTTTTCAGCATCCTCTAAGTTCCCCTCTAATTCGATTTTCTGAGGACCTTTTAAGGCTAATTCTGAGCCTTATAGGAAGAGCCCAAGAGTGGCCAGTGGATGGGGCATGGGGCCCATGGCACCATGTGAAGACTTTCTCTGTACATCTCATCTGTCCTGGACCACCTCTTCACTCTGGCTGCTATGGCCCATTCACCCTACCCCCAGGAAGCAGACTTTCCCCTCACACAGGCTGGAAAATGGGCTCCAGAGGGGCCAAGATAATGCTGCCCCTAGGGTCTCTGGGCTACTTTTGTCATAGGTGCCCTTTGACAGAACTGAATCCTAGAATAGAGTGGTGATGAGGGGACAGAAAGAGCAGGGAGGCTGTCTGGAAGAATTTGTCATCTCCTGGACAAACATCTGCAGCTGGTTTGAGTCCACAGTGCACAGTGTATGTGTATGTGTATGTGTATGTGTATGTGTATGTGTGGCTAAAGAATCAGAGGTGGATGTTCTATGGCATATGCTCTCTGAAGACAGGAAAAGAAGTTCACTACCTTCCATATTAAGATATAGGCCAGGGTCTTGGGGGTGTGCATTAGTGGGTAGCTTGTGCTGAGCATGCTTGTGAAGCCCTAGATTTGATCTCCAGCACCAAACCAAACCAAAGCCAAGATGCAGGACATTCTCAGGTCCCCCAGGAAGTGGCTTGCTTGGGCATATACTTGTTCTTGTTCGAAACAGAGTCTCACCATTTGTCTGCTTTGGCCCTGATGATCCTCCAGTCTTGGCCTCCTGAGCAGTTGGGATTTTAGGCATGTGCCATTGTGTCTATTGTCTCTGCCTTGACAGTGGTCAAGGGCATTCTTGGTCAGTTCTTGGTGTAAGCATGCTGAGTGAAGGAAGGGATGAACTTGGGCCAGCATTGAGGTTACTGTTGAGAGAAACATTAGTGGAAAGAGCTCTGGCTCCGAAGTAAGAAGTCTTGGGCTCAGCTTAGTGCAGACCAGGCTGGCAGGGGTGAGGCAATATCCTTGTACACTCATGCTGTCCAGTTGTGCCAGGGTTGTTGGATGCACATGCTGTGCTAGATGTTGCACCATATATTACAGGTGCCTAAGAAAAGGCTGTGTCCAGGAGCTCCAGCGCACATGGGTGGCTTTCTGTCTCTGCAGCTTTGCCCACACATGAACAGCTGTGTGTGGTCAGGGAGTGTGCAAACAAGATCTGCTGGGGGACCAGCCTCCACTTAGCTCTGCAGTCACTCACTCACGTACCCTCTTCTCTTCCCAGACATGCTTCAGCTCATCAACAACCAAGACAGTGACTTCCCTGGCCTGTTTGATCCACCCTATGCTGGGGGTGGTGCTGAAGACCCAGACCCAGCCAGCGCTGGCAGCTGCTCCCCAAGCAGCTTGTCTCCACCTCCTACATCACTGAGCTCCCCACTGGAAGCATTCCTGGGGGTGTCCAAGGCAACATCTCCACCTGCATCCCCTCCCCAGCCTGTGCTCACCCCCCTGAAGATGTTCTCTTCTGTGCCCCCCTTCTCTCCTGGGCATGGTATCAAAGAAGAGCCAGTGCCACGCTCCATCCTGCAGCCCCCTCCCCTGCCATCTCCAGCCCCACAGCCTCTGCAGGCACTCCCACCCCAGAGCTTTCCAGCCCCAGCCCCGGCTCCTCCACAGTTCAACTCCACCCCTGTTTTGGGTTACTCCAGCTCTCCTGGAGGCTTCGTGGCAGGTAAGAGGGTTGCAGGTGGGAAGGCACAGTGGGGGAAAGGCTTCTGGGGGGATAGGAAGAAGCGTCAATTGTCGTCTTAGTGGAAGGAATTGCAGACTTGAGACACTTGGTGCTTCAAGTGCTCTTATCCATTCTGGGGGTAGAGTGTGGCCTCCCACTGAAGCCCAATCAGCATGTTTGCATCAGATCCAGGCAGGGCCTGTCCCATAAGAAACCACAAGGGTTAATGACTCATCCTAGGTGATGGACAGTAGAGACCTGAAGAGTGGGTTGGAAGTGGGTAAGGACAGCCTGTACCTGAAGCCTTAAGTTTTGTCTCTGTAGGAACCCCTCCTCCCGGGAGCACCCAACAGCCACTGCCTAGCCTGCCTTTGGCTTCCCCGCCAGGAATCACGCCTGCTACCTTGCATACCCCGGTCCAGAATATGGCACCCCAGCAGCTTCTGACAGCCACAGCAGCCCCTGGAACAACTACTGTGACCCCACAGATCCAGCAGGTCCCGGTGAGGGGGTCTGGCCTGGTGCTGGGGAGGTGGCAATCCTTGGTTCAGATATAGCTCATGGCCATGCTTTCTCCCACTGCCAGGTCCTACTGCAGCCCCACTTCATCAAAGCAGACTCGTTGCTTCTAACAACCATGAAGACAGATATGGGGGCCACTGTGAAGGCAGCGGGCATCAGCTCCCTGACCCCTGGCACAGCTGTGCAGACAGGGCCCTTGCAGGTAAGTGGCCTTGGTAGGGAGCGGGTGTGGAAGCCATATGCATGCATACCCACCTGGTAACACATGCCTGCCCTACAGACCTTGGTGAGTGGTGGGACAATCTTGGCCACAGTGCCATTGGTCGTGGATGCTGACAAACTGCCCATCAACCGGCTCACAGCTGGCAGCAAAGTCCTAGGCTCAGGTCAGAGCCGTGGTGAGAAGCGTACAGCCCATAATGCCATCGAGAAGCGCTATCGCTCTTCCATCAATGACAAGATCGTGGAGCTCAAGGACCTGGTGGTGGGCACAGAAGCAAAGGTGTGGGCAGAGCCTACCAAGGTGCAGAATGTGTGTCCCTGGGAGGAGCAGGGCTGGACAACTGGCAGGAAGATGGACTGGGCTGAGCCTGGACAGACAGGGACTTGGACTTGAGCCTGTGGTGGCTGGGCAGCCCAAAGTACTCAGTTCAACTTCGTTGAGGGCTGTGGGGATGTGGAGGAGGCAAGACTAGAAAGTTGGATGGTAAGGGTTACAAATCTTAAGTCAGGTGGTAAGAGAAGGACTTGCCATGGTGACATCCCAGCAGAGCCTTGAAGATGAGGAAATGAGGCATGAAGATCATCATATCGATAACAGTAGCTTACCAGACACTGTAGTGTGTACTGTACGCATTAATCCTTATATCTGCCCTGGACCTACCTTTGGCGATATTAGTGGAGAAACAGCAAGTGCAAAGACTCTGAGGCAGCAGTGTTCCAAAGTAACTGTATTCCCTTGCTAGGTAGCCTTAGCCAGGCACAAATGTCTAATTGTGCTCTATCCCTTCTCGCCACTGTAGCTGAATAAATCTGCTGTCTTGCGCAAGGCCATCGATTACATCCGTTTCTTACAACATAGCAACCAGAAACTCAAGCAGGAGAACCTGAGTTTGCGAAGTGCTGTCCACAAAAGTAGTGAGTCCTCGCCTCTCCTTCCTGTCCCTGGCCTCTTCCCCACCCTGGCTCCAGCCCCTCCTCACACGAGTCCACTCCTAGGTATGGCCCCATCTCTTGGCCTGGCCTCACTGGTATACTTCTCTGTCAGATCTGGCCCTACAACTGCCCCGGTCACCTGGGCAGCATCCTAGCTCTGTGCCTCTTCCTCAGCCTCAGGGTAGTCTATCTCCCAGGGTCCTGAGCTGATTTTGCTTGGCAGATCTAGCCTTCACCCCAGCTGTGCCTGTTCTGGCCCACAGAATCACTGAAGGATCTGATGTCAGACTGTGGCAGCGGAGGAAATGCAGATGTGGCCATGGAAGGTGTGAAGGCTGAAGTGGTCGACACGCTGACTCCACCTGCCTCAGATGCTGGCTCACCCTCCCAGAGCAGCCCTTTGTCCCTTGGCAGCAGGAGTAGTGGTAGTGGTGGCAGCAGCAGTGACTCGGAGCCTGACAGTCCAGTCATCGAGGACAGCCAGGTTGGGCCCTACCACTCTGCCCCTTTTCTTCTCTGTGATGTCCTCTGAGTTCCAGAATGGGGTTAGGAATAGCTGAACTCCCACTTCGTAGGCAAAAATTGAGGCCTGGAGCCTTGCAAGACCCCCAGTGCCCCTTCATCCCCTCTCACCTGTGTCCTCTGGGCTTGCAGCTGCCCTCACTGCCCTGCCCGCCTTTCACCTTTTAGGTGAAGCCAGAGCAGCTGCCGTCTCCCCACAGCCGGGGCATGCTGGACCGTTCCCGTTTGGCCTTATGTGCGCTGGTTTTCCTCTGTTTGACCTACAATCCCTTGGCTTCCCTGATGAGGGGGCTCCTCAGCTCCCTGGATGCCTCCAATATCAACCGCAGTCCTGGGCGTACCATGCTGGGTGCTGAGAGCACAGGTAGGTCAGGTCAGCCAGGGCCCCTTCGTGAGGGCCCCTCAGGTATAGATCATCAGCTATGGGCATGGGACTCCAGGCTTCCTGGGAGCTATGACCCGCATGCTTCCTTTTGCCTCCAGATGGCCCTGGCTGGGCTCAGTGGCTGCTGCCCCCTCTGGTTTGGCTGGGCAACGGGTTGCTGGTGATGGCCTCCTTGGCACTTCTTTTTGTCTACGGGGAGCCTGTGACTCGACCTCACTCGGGCCCTGCCGTGCACTTCTGGAGACACCGCAAGCAGGCCGACCTGGACCTGGCCCGGGTAAGGGTTGCCCTGGGGCAGATGGAGCAAAGCTAGGGCAGCATCAGGACCCCCAGGCCAGGAGGATACTGGAGGTCACCTGCTCGCTGTGCTTTGCACATACCATGAATTGCCCCCCTCCTCCCCACTTCCTATCCATCCCAGAATCCCACTAAACTGGGGCCCCAGACAGAAGACACTGGTGCCAGTTTTCTTACCTGGAAACCCCTCATCCCAGGGGGACTTTGCCCAGGCTGCCCAGCAGTTGTGGCTGGCCCTGCGGGCCTTGGGCCGGCCTCTGCCTACCTCCCACCTGGACCTGGCCTGCAGCCTGCTCTGGAACCTTATCCGCCACCTGCTACAGCACCTCTGGGTGGGCCGCTGGCTGGCTGGCCGTGCAGGGGGCCTACAGAGGGACTGTGCCCTGAAGGCAGATGTGCGAGCCAGTGCCCGGGATGCAGCCCTCGTATACCACAAGCTGCACCAGCTACATGCCATGGGTATGGCAGGGTAGGGTGCTGGCCTGAGGGGTCCCCTTCCTGCATGGCTCCTTTGGCTTCACACCTTCTGCTTTCTAGGGAAGTACACAGGTGGGCATCTCACCGCCACCAACCTAGCGCTGAGTGCCCTCAACCTGGCTGAGTGTGCAGGGGACTCTGTGTCCATGGCAACGATGGCCGAGATCTATGTGGCAGCTGCTCTAAGAGTTAAGACCAGTCTCCCAAGGGCCTTGCACTTTCTGACGGTGAGTAGGTGGTGGGTTGCTAGGGACAGGGCTGGGGTCTTCTCTTTGCAGCTCTCAGGCAGCTCCCTGGGCAAAGGCTGTACATCACTTGGCAGCCGGTTACCAGGGTGCTTCAGGGCCAGCTTGGGTCTCAGTTGGGGTCTGGGTTTGAGCCCTGCCTATCCTCAGTGTGACAGCCTGGCTTCCCTCCCCCACAGCGCTTCTTCTTGAGTAGTGCCCGCCAGGCCTGCCTGGCACAGAGTGGCTCAGTGCCTCTTGCCATGCAGTGGCTCTGCCACCCTGTGGGCCACCGTTTCTTCGTGGATGGGGACTGGGCAGTGTGCAGTGCCCCAAGGGAGAGCCTGTACAGCTTGGCCGGGAACCCAGGTGCTCCCCCACCCTGTCCCTGTTCTATGTCCTGTACCTTGTCCCCTTTTCCTGTCCCTTATTATCCCCTGCATCTCTGGATGCCCCTGCCCATCCTAGTTCATCTCCTCACCATGGGTTGGAGCTATGGGGGCTATGGGAAATGGAAGGCCTCTGTTCTGGTAGAGCCTTTGCAGAAGTAGCCCCAGGCTCTAAGAACAGTGTATTCATTTGAGAGATGATCCTAGGACACCATTGTACAGGAAGGAAGTGGGACAGAGAGGGGCAAGGGCAGGGTTGCTAGGTAGGTAGCCTTTGATAGTGTGGTACACACATGGTGGTGCCCTCCCTAGCCACAGAGCTGGGGTATTTTTCCTCTACCTTTCTCCTGTCTTTGGTGGGGGCTGCAGTTGTTTCATCTGGCCCTGGGTGGAGAGGTGACTGTGGAGAGCAGAGATGCTGTCCCATGCCTACTCACCCCATCCTGCCCACAGTGGACCCCTTGGCCCAGGTGACTCAGCTGTTCCGTGAGCATCTCCTGGAGCGAGCACTGAACTGTGTTGCCCAGCCCAGCCCGAGCCCCAGTGTGGGGTCAGTTGATGGGGAGAGGTGAGTGCTCCTGGGACTCCCTCCAGCCAGGATTCTGAGAGCACAGTGTCTGGGGATGGGAGTGGCCATGACCAGGGACCTGTGGAGGTGCCAGAGCCTGTGCTGTGTCACTTGCCATGAGCTCTCAGTGCCTCTTTAGGTCTTGTTTTGCCCACCAGCCAAGCAGAAGGAGATGGTGACCTTTGTAGAACCATAGGTACACTGGTGGGTAGCAGGAAGAGCAGCGCCCCCAGGACCCCTCCCATCTGTCTGCACAGGGAGTTCTCAGATGCCCTCAGCTACCTGCAGCTGCTGAACAGCTGCTCTGATGCTGCTGGGACCCCTGCCTGCAGCTTCTCCATCAGCTCCAGCATGGCTACCACCACTGGTAAGCCCTGGGAGCCCTGCCCTGACTCCCTGTGTGGCCCAGGTACAGCATGCCTGAAGTCCTGAGCATTCCTCCTCCTCTGTAGGCACAGACCCAGTGGCTAAGTGGTGGGCCTCACTGACAGCTGTGGTCATCCACTGGCTAAGGCGTGACGAAGAAGCAGCAGAGCGATTATACCCACTGGTCGAACACCTACCCTGTGCCCTGCAGGAAACTGAGTGAGTGTGCAGTGAGACTGTCTGCACCCTACACCCTAGGCCCTTCTTCCGGTCCCTCAGCACCCTCTCTGTATTCGCCTTCGCTCTACATATTAGGGGTTGCTATGCTATTTCTCTGGAATCCAGAAGTGGTGCAGAGTGGCTCAGGTGGGCCTATGACCGGGTCTAACTGGTTACCCCTCTGTCCTGATCCTGACAGGATACCTCTGCCCAGGGCAGCTCTGCACTCCTTCAAGGCTGCCCGTGCCGTGTTGGGCCATGGAAAGACAGAGTCTGGCCTGGCCAACCTGGCCATCTGTGAAAAGGCTAGTGGGTACCTGCAGGACAGCCTGGCTACCACACCAACTAGCAACTCTATTGACAAGGTGAGGGAGGGATGGGGCCAGGGTCCTGGCTTTTCTGGGGTCAAAGCTCTCCACTGCCCTGTCATTCTGGGTTACCCCAGGTAGCACAGAACAGAATATCTGGGTGACCTTTTTGGCTTAGGCTTCATCCAGGGGAACGTAGCTGACCCCTCCGGCTTCAGTATTCTTGCCCCCAGTAAGAGAGCTGTGGTGAGCAGCTGGCAGGGCTTTCTTTGGAGGCCAGGGGTCGGGAAGCTGGATGCTACCTGGGCAGGGGTGGGCGGGGCCTGGAGAGGCGGGTGGCCCCGTGGTGCATCGCTGTTGCATTGCATATGTGTGGGGCAGGTGCAGTGCCTCAGCAGTGCAGCCCGCGGTTGGTCCCTGGCACCCCTGTCCCATCCCACCCCTCCAGAGCTAGGGCCCCTGTGACCCCTGCCCTGCCTGCACCCCCAGGCTGTGCAGCTGCTCCTATGTGACCTGCTCCTTGTGGCACGCACTAGCTTGTGGCGGCAGCAGCAGCCACCTACCTCAGCCTCGGCTGCCCAGGGTGCAAGTGGCGGGCCCCAAGCCTCTGCTCTGGAGCTGCGTGGCTTCCAGCGGGACTTGAGTGGTCTGAGGCGCCTGGCACAGAGCTTCCGGCCTGCCATGCGGAGGGTGAGTACCCACAGATCTCTCTCTGCACGCTGGGAATATGAAGTCGCAGGGAATGGGGACTGGACCTAATTTCAGCTCTTTTACTCCACGGGTGTAGGTGTTTTTGCATGAGGCCACCGCCCGGCTGATGGCAGGGGCCAGCCCCGCACGGACACATCAGCTACTCGATCGCAGTCTGAGGCGGCGGACAGGCCCAGGGGGCAAAGGAGGTGAAGGGGCCTATTGACCTTATGGTTGGGGCTGGGAGTGACCAGCTCAGCCCTGAAACTTTCCCTATTATCCCTTCCTCCCTAGTCAAGTGAAAAGGCTCAGGTGGGGATTATGAATACTACCGAAGGCTGTGTGTACTTGTCTGGATGCTTGTGTGCTTAAGACAGAGCTAGGAAGTATGTGTGTCTTAGCATCTGTATTCTACTGACCTGATCCTAGAGAGAAGGTCTTGCGTCTCACGGGTACCTGAGATTGTAGCCGCGAGACAGACTATCATAACCGGAAGTGGACCCCCTGGGAGGTGCCTTGGGTCGCTGGACTACCCTGGGGTGTGTACAAGCTCCAGCCCCGCCCCTAACGCGTCCTCTTGTGCGCAGGCGCAGCAGAACTGGAGCCCCGGCCTACACGGCGGGAGCATGCAGAGGCTCTGCTGCTGGCCTCCTGCTATCTGCCCCCTGGCTTCCTGTCAGCGCCGGGGCAGCGCGTGGGCATGCTAGCTGAGGCAGCGCGCACGCTGGAGAAGCTGGGCGATCGCCGGCTGCTGCACGACTGCCAGCAGATGCTCATGCGCCTGGGCGGCGGGACCACCGTCACCTCCAGCTAGATTCCCACTGGCGCCCTCAGCCTCCACGCCTCTCTTGTGCTTCCCTATGGATAGAAGACTGTCGTCTCTTGTGGGCTGCCAGAGCGGCGCGACCTCAGCCACCTCGGCCGGCGGGCTACTGGGCGAGTGGAGACCAGGGTAGTGCTGACCTCTGGTGGCCCATCGGGAAGTTGCAGGCCTCGGGCCGGCCGCGTGCCATCCCATGCTCTGCTGGCACTTGGTGGCTTTTTCTCTGGTCTAGAGGCAGGAGAGGGATGCGTTTCCCTGAGCTGAGGGGAGCCTGGCACCGAAGCGCTTCTTTTCATCCTGGAAAGACTTGTACATAGTGTAGATCGGGGTGAGCCCCCCACCCCGCTCCTGGCCTTGGAGGCTCATATGCTACTTTGCCTTTTGCAAACTTTATTTTCATAGGTTGAGTTTTGTACAGAAAATAAAATATGAAATTATTTATAACCTAGATTTTGTTCCTTTGGGGAGGATGGTGGATGTGCACCTAGGCTCCTATCCCCAACCCGTTTACTTTTTTTTTTTTTTTCTGTCAAACTCAGGACCTTGTACTCGCCAGGCTGGTGCTGTACCACTGGGCTACGAGCTATATCCGTGACCCAAGTTTTACCTTCTGACAGAAGCTGTCCCCACTGATGGCTGAGCCACATATCTGGTGGTTTCAACCATTACGATTTGATGGTTTCAGCCTCCCTTCTTCCCAGTGCCCACCATGCCCCCGGGTGACACTGGGACACCACCTGTAAGATCTGGAGTGTCTTCCCCCAATCTGTCTCCTGGTTACTTCCCTGTATATCTGAGGAAACCTTGTACCATAGAGAGAGAGGACCAGAAGTTATGTGGGTG
This sequence comes from Myocastor coypus, assembly GCA_004027025.1. Taxonomy (NCBI): domain Eukaryota; kingdom Metazoa; phylum Chordata; class Mammalia; order Rodentia; family Myocastoridae; genus Myocastor; species Myocastor coypus. Next base: position 65,115 of record PVJA010004418.1, on the reverse strand, counting down.
GCACCAGGGATGCCTTTCCTACACAAAAAGGACAGAACCCAGTCTCCCCTGGCACACCCCACCCACTCACCCACATACCCCACTTAAAGCCTGGTCTGGTCAGAATCCACAGGTTGCAAACTTCCAAAACAATCGTTTTCTTTATTGACTTTTTTTTTTTTTTTTGAATGCAATGACTTTTTTACTCTTAAGGAAAATAAACATCTTTTAGAAACAGCTCGATACACACAATCTTCAGTGTGAAGCAATATACTAATAAGAACACTAGTCGTCTTAACATTTACAGTCTTCATATATATTATATATATGTATATGTATACATATATATACACTATATAACGAGGCCAGGTATAATACACACGTTTACCATTTTACAGTCATATGTACAGGAAGTTGCTAGGGCAGCCCCAGGCAGGGGGCTGCCTCAGGCCTATCGAAGCGTGGACAGAGCTGAGCACATGGACAGACTGGCGGGACTGGCCCAAGCCGGTGGTGGCTGCACAGGGAAGGGCGTCGCTGTAGCTCCCTGCCCGGCATGGGCCCGGGTGGGGCTGTGTTGCGGGGCACACAACGCACGGGAGGCGACACAAGGGAGAAGCGAGCATGTTCCCAACATATATACATTCTATGTAACATATATATAGAGGGGTACACAGGTTTTGTACATGAATCAAGCGCTGTCCCTGCTCCCGTGCCAAGTGGCGCTGACCAGTGAACGGTGGTACAAGTAGACAACCGTGCATCCCGCCGGAGGGCTCATTTCATCTTTTCTGCTACACTCCGTGGGTGGCGTGAAGAACTGGGAAGGCTACCAACAGAAGCCAAATGATACCCCAATCCCGCCCGCACCCAGGAGCCTGTGTTCTCCTGGCACAGGCCCACAACTACTTCCTTTGCTCAAGCCATGCAACAACTTTGGCAAAGGCAGGGTGGGAAGTGCTCTCTGAAGCTTCTGGCTCCTTCCCTGGCCAACTTGGTCTTCTAGAAGGCCTCAGTTCCCCTGCCTCATTCATGGAGCCAGGAGCCCCTGCTGGCCTCTTCCAGGGTCGTCTGGACCCCCACTCATGCCCCCCAGGCCCTCAGCTACCTGCCACAACCTACTGGGGTGGCGGCAGCACCGATGAGGAATGTGTGCATCGTCTTAGGACCTCTGGGGTGAAAAAGCGTCCCCAGGCTAAAGCCTCTCCCATTCCTGCCGGAGACTGGGTGCCCGGAGGAATCTGGCCTCTCTGCAAGCCTGGCCTTGGGGATGTGGGCAAGAAAGCCCTGTGCCATCCAGTTCCGGGAGCAGGGGACTCCGGAACAGGTTTTCTCCCCAACCTGGGGCCGCCCACAGGGCCCTCGGTGGCCGGATCCAAGATCCGGCACCCGGATCAAGGATCAGCTCTGGATGGACGCTGGGACTAACTCCAAGACCTCGGGCCGCGCAGGCGGCTCCTTTCCTTTGGCGGCAGGCCGACTTCGGCAGCTCCTCCGGCTGATGCGTTGATGCGGTGGATTACAACGGCAGCCTCTGCCAGAGAAGTGGAACGCAGACAGCGGTTACACTCTTCTCCGAGGTACTAAAGGCGCTAATTCTTCCCAAGGCCCCACCCCTGCTACGACCCCGCCCAATAAACTCCGCCCCCGAGCCGAGCCGAGCCGCAGTCAGCCGAGGGCTTTTTTCCAATAAAGGCTTTGGGGCCCGCCTCCGGCTTTCCTTCCTTTCCCTTTCACCAGCTAGCTCTAAGGGCCTGTCTTCCCTCTGCCTGCTAGAAGGATAAGGGAGGTTCTCCCTGGGATGGCTCCGTGGTTCTCCTTGGGATTCGTAGGGTGGACAAACAGAGCTTTTTGACCTACCAGGGACGACCTACTCCTCTGCTGGGTTAGGAAGGCTGGGGATAGGGCCTTGTAAAGGAAGTCACAAAAATGGAGTCTTCGAGGTCACCTACCTTATGTTTGGGACATTTCAAAGAAAAGTTCTCTTCGATGAATATGCAACCTATGACCAGAGAGAAGTTTTGGTGGTTAGACAGCCTTTGCCGCAGAGGGGAGGGGCTCCCCGTGACACCAGGTCTCAGGCAGCAGGAACTGTTTTCAAAGGTGGAAGCTGAGCTGGGGTGAGCACAGTGATGCGAGTGCAAGCTTAGCTAGCATAGAAAAGGCTCCATTCCCAGTATTAAACAAAACAAAACAAAACAAAACAAAAAAAAAAACAACTCTTATCACAGGAATGTAACATGATCTTCAGCCCTGGCCTTCTCAGTTCTTTACCCTCAACTAATTTCCTCCATCCTAGAAAGCCCCTCCCCTTCCCACATGGCCAGCTCCTCTCTAGGGAGATCTTTCCCTGCCCCCTAAAACAGAAGCCCACTTGCCCACACCGCTCTACTCCTGAGGCTTTCTCATCACCTGCCACACTGGTCACAGTCTCCTGTTACAAGAGGCCAGTCTGCACATCCATTATTCCTTGCCTTCCCTCACAAGTGGAAGGCGGACTTTGGGAGGGATGTGTGCCCAGCCTCTAGAGGGCTCATGTCTAGGGAGTGTCTCTAGTGATCAATGGGTCAATTACTCTGAGCCCTGTATGATGAGCATTATGCCATCCATTGCACTGGGAAATGGAGACTGTGAGGAGCGTAATGTGACACAGGGCATGTGCTCTGGATGTAGGTGCTTGTTTCTGCAGGGGCCTGAGCAAATTCCCCAGAACACTGCATACTATGGGGGAAGTACAGAGGATGGCAAACATGGCCAGTTCTTATGGCCACGTGGGCAGGTGTGCTGGCACTTGAGCAACACCTTGCTCCTCTGTGTCTGCTACCACCCAGGGAGACCCAGCTTTTCCATGGACACCCCATAAATCCCCTCAGGTGCCCTCTGGGCTCCTCACCCCTTTCCTCGAGCCTCAATGGCCAGGAGAACACCCATGCCTGGTATACTCTTTCAGCTCTACTTGGGGCAGCACCAGGATAGAAAGCCTGAGGGCAGGAGAGGGTGGCTGGGGGTCCTCTCTAGCTTTGTCCCATTTTCCCTGCCAACTCTCTGGGATGCTCTGGGCACTTACCAACCTGAGAGCTGCCCCCCAGGGCCAGTGGCTGGAGGCAGCCGTCAGCTTTCCGTGTTGTGCTTGAGCAAGCTGGACTCAGTCCAGGGTTCGAGTGACACTCTCCCAAGAGTATGAGGCTAAGATGCAGCTGTCTGGGGCAGCTGCAGGCAATAAGGCTTAGGGCTCAGACCACTAGAAGCCACTTCCAAACCAGCTTGCTCAGCAATCGCCCAGCATGGCTGATGCTGGGCATAGGGGGAAGATGCCAGGAAAGGTCAGGTACCAACGTTTGCCCTTTTCCTGGAGCGTAGACGTAGGTATGCTAGTGGCCTGATGTTTAGACAGGATACCTTAGTGTGACAATCTCTGCCTCCTCTTGGGAGTCACTGCTAGTCTCCAAAGTGGGGTCCCCTTAAAAGTACTAGAAGGAAAACACGAGGAAAAGGGGCCAGGGCAGCATGCAGGGTTGAAGCTGGCAGCCAAGAGCAGCCTAGGTCCTGTAGCCTGAGAGCCTGACTAGGATCTCATGCCAGAGGGTCCCTGTCAGAGCCCCTCAAAAAAACAGCTCCCCTAGCTCCTCTCTCCCCCATCCTCCCTGCTTCCTGAAGCTTTATCCTTTCTCACTGCTGACTGTGGCACCGGTTTCCTGAGGGTCCCCTCCTCTACCACCAGCTGTTCAGACTCCCACCGTCCCTCTGGGTTCTGATGAGCTCCCTCTGGCCAGTGGCTACTGATGGTGTATCCTAACAGCTCCCATAGCATGTCTGCACATGCCCACAAATGGAGCCTGTCCTCAAGTCACCACATGTGGCAGGTGGACATCCCCTGCCCAGTGCCAGGGAAGAGGCGCCATGCACCTTCTGCTCTGTGACTTCTATCCTGTAAGGGCTGGACTACTCGAGGAAGGCTGCATGAGGAAACCATGTGGGACACAAAAGGCCTCTGCAGCTGGGGCTTCCCTGGGGAATCCTGCCCCCTACCCCATGGCACACCAGCCAACTTGTGCCCTTGGTGCTTTACCCTTGGTGTTTTTCCAGCCCCCACGGGCTGGAAAAGTCAAGTCACTAAGCAGCAGCCTTCCTCTATCTTTTGCCATCCCTAGCTACTCTCGCCCCTCCTCCCACATGGGGGAAACTATGTCAGGCTTGACACTAGTTTACCCCAACTTCTGTGGCTTTAGTGCCCCCAGCACTAGGCAAACACCCTTTCCTGCCTGGATTTTTCAGCCTCATCAGTGTCTTGTCTTCCCAGCCCTCTCTGGCCTCAGTCTTCATGGCTTCCCAGAGATTCCTATATATGGAGAATCCTACTAAGATTTCACTTCAAGCCCTTTACTGCTTTACTGCTCAGAAAAGTTCTACTGCTACCCACTTCACCCAAACCCTTCGAGGTCCCTTTCAAATGTTGCCTCCACCTGGAAGCTGGCTTCCCTCCCAGTTTAAACAGGATGTATTTCTCTCATGGCTCAGGCTTTGTCCTGCTCTGGTCTCTATTACTATGAGCAAAAACCACGTTCTTGCCTGCTTAGGCAGACACAGGGCCTGGGGTTTGATCCCTGATATGCCACGCTGGCCCTACCCCCAGGGCATGCTGAGAGAGTGACTGAGACTGAGCATGGTGGTGTGTACCTCTAATTCCAGCATTTGGGAGGCTGTAAACAGGAAAACCACAAGTCCGATCTGTGTAGTGAGACCCAATAGACCCTGTACTAAAATACAAAAAGAGGGGCCGGGCGGGATGGCTCAGTGGTCTAAAGTGCCTGCTTGGGGAAGCTTGGGCGGCTTCAGGGACCGTGGCTCGATTCCCGGCACCACATGCTGCGCCAGCCCTGACCTCGGGGCGGGCTGAGCCGGCCATAAAAATGAGTGAATAAACAAACAAAGGTTCTGAAACAAGAATAAAAATAATAAATAAAATAAAAATTAAAAAAAAAAAAAAAAGAACCATGTTCCACCACCTGCTGGCATCCAAGCTACCCGCTCCATGTGTGTGCGTGTGTGTGCGTGTGTGCGTGTGTGTGTAGCAATAGAGGCCCTAGAGACAATAATTAAGCACTCTGCTTCTGCCAGTGCCTTGCTGTGTGGCTGTGGGCAAGATGACCATCTATATAGACGTGGCTGGGGTGGGTGTGAACCCTGGTATGTGGGGATGCTGTCAGTCGCCACAGGGAGGGGTGTAATCAATCACAATTGCTATGGTGGGGAACGAGACCACAGGCCCAGTAAATGACCTGAGTCCCCACGGGCGTCTGTTTCACAACCCTCAGGGTGGGATGTAGCCAGACCCCCCCACCACTGCCTGCTCCAGTGGCCCCTGCTGCCCAACACTGAGCAGTCTCACCAAGGACCTGTCACCACTCAAGGTCTTATGGATGCTCCCAGGCAGGCTGTGGCTGACGCTGGCCTAGGGTGGGAAGGGGCATTGGTGAGTCTGTGGAGAGAGACTGAGCCCCAGTACCCAGACTTTGACCACTGCAAGAAAGCGAGTGCCATGGTCACCTCATTCCTTCTAGGCCAGAGCTTGGAAGGAGGGAAGAGGGTGGCACAGAGCCTGGCTCAAAATAGGACTAACTCTACCCTGCCTGGACAGTGCTCAGTATTTTACTGCCACAAACAGCTCTGGAACGATGGGACTACAGAAGTTTTCTTGTCACAGATGGGGGGATGAGCAGGGACTGCCTGCAACCACAGTTAAAAAGGCCAGCAGGGTTCACTCTCCCAACTCCTTAAAATATTGCTGACATTAATACTAACACTGCACAGCAAACAACAGCTTTCTTTAGGTGAAATAAGGGACCTGTAGGAGCCTCAATTCCCTCCCTGGATGATGAGAGCTGTGGGGGTTCCTGGATCTCTCTAGCTCCTTCAATCTATCCCTGTATTTCAGACAATCACAGATGCTTAGCAAATGCCCGTGACACAAGCCAATGAGGAATAGGGAAGAAGCCACAGAAGAGCCTAAGCCTACCTCTGCACCCTGTGGCTCTGCTCAGAACCTTCCACAAGGGTTTCCTGTGGTCAACTGGAGAGCACTTGACCTCAGTCCCCGTTTGAACCTCCTCTCCCCCAGTGTATTCAGTTATTATTATAGCTGGCTCAGCCTGCCCTGTGGGGTGGGACTGGCATAGCATGTGGTGCCGAAGATCGAACTGCAATTACTGCGGTTGCCTAAACTTGCCTGAGCAGGTGCTTTAGACTGCTAAGCTATCTCAGCCCAGTGTATTCAGTTTTTTTGTTTTTTTTTTTTTGAGACAGGGTCTCACTGTGCAGTTCAGGCTGGCTTTGAGCTCACTTTTGTAGCCCAGGCTGGTCTCGAACTCACAACGATCCTCCTGCCTCAGCCTCCCAAGTGCTGGGATTACAGGCATGAGCCACCACACCCGGCACAGTGTATTCAGTTTTAAACTGTTCTAGTATGACCTTTTCCTTTTGCTCTGCTCAGTGAACTCCTACTCATCCTTCCAAATTCTTAGCCCCGAAGTCTTTTTCCTTTTCAGCCCTTGGCAATAAAGGCTTTTCATGTCATAATTTCTGCCTATCTCTCATTGTGGGTACTCTTTAATCAGGGGAGTAGGAAAAGACCCATTTTCATATTTCTGGGTGTTATGATAGGTGTCCCTCCAAAGCTTCATGCATGGGGTGGCTTCTGGAATTTGTAATTATTGTGGAAATGGGTGCTGTACCTCCCCTGGGACAGGTGATTTTCATTTCAGTGTAAGAAAGGAAGAGAAGTTAGCTGCTTGAGCTGCTGCCACCTCTCTGAGCTCTTGTTCTTAGCTGCCACCATAAAAGGCTGCCCTCTGCTATGTGTCTGCCTTGGAGCCAGCTGAATATGGACTGAAACCTCCAGTAACTGTGAGCTAAATAAACCTTTCCTTCCTTCATTTTGGGTGTTAGGTATTGGTCCCAGCAACAAGAGAAGAGTAGCTCAGACACTGGGATAGTCCAGCCTAGGTGTAAGTAGAGAAAGACAAAGAAACAAAGAATTGCTGGGGTGAATATGGCAGCACATAACTGTACTTCAGGCATCAGGAGGCTGAGACAAGAAGGTCCTAAGTGCAAGCCTAGCTTGCCCATTTCTTGAGATCGTTTTTTTTTTTTTTTCTTCAGAACCTGGGATTGAAGTCAGGTCCTTGTGCTTGCCAAGCAAGTGCTTATTCTACTGAGCTATCGCCCCAGCCCCTGAGACCATGTCTTAAAGTATTTTACAAAGGGCTGGAAAAGCAGCTGTATGTAAAGATCCAGAGTTCAACCTCCAGCATCACACACACACACACAGCGGCTGGGGAGATAGCTCAGCAGTCTAAGTGCCTGCCTAACAAGCGCAGGCACCCACATTCAATCCCCAGTACCACATGCCGTGCTGCTCCCCCACCCAAAACTGGAAATGGTGGCTCATGCCTATAATCCTAGCACTGGGGAGGCTGAGACAGGAGGATCACTAGGAGTCTGAGCTGTACAGTGAGACCTTGTACCAAATGAAACAATGATTACAAAAAGATTGCTGGGGTGAGGAGGTAACCAGAGGTCACATGGGGCTCACGTTGGGGGACTAGGGCCCAGGGCCTGGATTGCTCCCAAGCTGCTCTCACCTGCGTCACTGGCACACGGGTAGTGGTAGGTGTGGATGCATCCTTTGAAGGAGCACCCGATGGTGGCTCCGGCCTCCTGGCAGCTGGAACACGTCTGGTGAGGAGAGAGGGAAAGCAGTTGAGCCCTTGTGCTTTCTATACAAGTTCCTGCAGTTCCTGACCCCTTTCTCAAAATAGCCCTGAGAAGCAGCAGAATGAAAGCATGCCCATGAGGCAGTGTTCTCTGGCACCCCAGGCTAGCACGCTGGCTAGGGGCACCACCATGGCCACAGCAGCAGCTGCCAGCTAGCGATGGCCGAGTACTTCCTACATGTAAGCCATGCAGTATCCTCGTCCTGGCTTGTAACGGCCCCTCAAGATGTGTCATTCTCAGTAACCTCCCCTTTACAGGAGCTAAGAGCAAGACTTCCTTTCCAAGTACAGTGGCAGGAGGGGGTACTGTCTTTCCCAAGGAGTTTACAATCATTCTCCTTGGGGTGAATGGGGTTTCAGATCTAGAGGAGGCATCAGATGCTCCCCTCAAAATGCTAATTTCATGGAAACCAATGTTGGATCCATGCATTCATCCTATGCTAGCCTGGCTACTCAGAGTGGGACATGGCCAGGATGGGCTGGCAGGGCTGGAAAGGTCTTAAGGTGAAGCAAAACTCAAGGTCTATGAGAAGATGTCAAGTTGCCAGAGCATGCCTAAGGGCCAAGTCCTGGGGCCAAGCCACGGAAGCATGTAAGTTACTAGCTCTTAGCCAGGATGGCTGGAAGCCCTGTCACATTGCTATTTTTTCTAGTTACTCCCTGGAGTGCAAGGGTGGTGACCTGCCTGAAAGTTTATCCCTCCAGCTGGGCCCCAGGCCTGAAAGCTAAGCTGGGGTAAGAGTCACAATCGCCAACCCTTGCTCACAGGAGCAGAAGCAGGAGCAGGCTCCACCCCAAACTCTGCACCTTGGGGAGGCCAGGAGCAGGTGCGGGGTAGAAGGTGAGAAATATTCTAGAACACTGAATTTTTACACAGTGCCTCTGGATGGGCAGTTTCCTCTATTTAGGACCGAGGCCTCCTTCCTATCTGTTCTGGGACAGGCTCCTGGGGAACTGGGGCCCAATATCCCCCCAGTTCCTCACCCAAAAAGGGGTGATGAAGCATGAGTCTCTCATCCACAGTGGACCTTGGGGCGTTGTGACGTTTAAGGGGAGCTCTGGGGCCCCTCCGGCTGACGGCCTCTCTCCACTTCACCTGTGCTGGGGTCCCCAGCAACCCTCGAGGCAGGAATTTGAAAGGCTATTGTAGATGTGAGGAAACTGAGGTACAGAGGGACAAGGCTCAGGTGCTTCTGACCCCAGCCACCCCACAGGGCTATGGCCCTGATCTGTGTCCTGGCTGGCCAAGAGGCCCATACCAGGGCCAAGGCAGACACCAGCTCCTGATGGTGCAAGTAGCCCCCATCCTCAGCATCCCATGACCAGGCCTCATCTGGATGGAGGTGGGGGTTCACAGTGGTATAGGGGGCAGGAGTTGAGGAAGCCTGGGTTAGGGGCAGGCTGTGGTCCCAGGAAGTGGGCATGGCAGGGCTCAGAGAGGGTAGGTATTGTCGGGGTAGGGACTAAAGGAAGAGGGGTATCCCTGGGGGCTCACAGTTTTGTCCTCCAGAGAGCAGAAGGGAGGCCAAAGTACCACAGGTGTCTCGAGGTGGGGTTGGGGTCTCAGCTGCACACCAAGCCCTGCTGTGTTGAGACAGGACACAGACCACCTGCATAATCTCGAAGTCCTGTGATGGGTTCAGCTTCTGGGGCTCCCAGAGGACAAATGCCTTCCTGGAGTTACAGAACCGGCCCTTGGCAGACAGGATTTAAACCAGGGTCTGCTGGACTCCACAGGAGTGTGATGTCACTGAGGCAGAAAGGAATAGTGGCCCTGAAGATTCCTCCCTACGGAGCCTTGGGAAGACCAAACCCTACCCATCCTTCCAGGGTGTTTCATGAAGAAGCTTGGCTTTTCCCCCAGGGGATGCATTATGGCAAGACCCCCGACGCTGAGGTGAACTGTCTCCAGTATATACCTAGCTGCCAACCCCAGGCAGAGCTGTGACCAGTTGTCTGGTAGGGACATGCCTTTGGTGACCAGTGAGCGCCTTTTCAGGTGTGCTTTCCTTTCTGGCCTTCTGGGATGTTTCCAGCAGTGGAGGGTGCCAAGCCACCTCTGCAACATGGCCAACCTATGGGGGTGGGTGGGACAGGCTGCAGCCCTGGCTAAACGATGAGGCGGAACTTCTTCCTCAGCCCAGCAAGACTTTGTGTGGGTGCAGGTCAATGAGTGGGTGACCCAGGGCATGAAATACGGCAGGCAGGGGGCTCCATCCATGCTCACTGTTGTCCCCTCCTTGCCCAGGCCAGCCAGGGGTACAAGGTGCACAGAAATGATGTATATGGGCCTAGGGGCGTGAGTGTTGGGGAGGGGAGAACTGTCCTTTGCCAGGCCATAGCCAGGGCCAGGGCCAGGGTGCAGGGTACTTCTCAATGCAGCTGACGTGGATGGCAGGGGAGGGTGATCCATGGGTTATTCTGTGTTCATAACAGTACAGACTTGGGTCTGCTTTAAGGAGTCAGTGATCCAAAAGGAAGCATGGGGGTGGGGAGAGAAGATTGGAAAGAGAGGAGATCCAGGCACATGGGACCAACACCTGCTGGGCACAGAGGCTGGGTCTTCCCCAATGAGGTATGCCTGTAAGAAAGAGGTGGGCAGGAGGTCATGGCATGGAGAGTGTCCCCAGGAACCCTGGTGGGCTGCAGAGTGAAAGCCTACACAATAGGGAGGCGGGGTGCCTGTGGAGTGTGGTTCAGCCACATGATGACATGGCCTACTGTGGGGTGTGGAGGCTGCTGCAGGGAGCAGGTAGACGGCGGGGCAGCTCTCCCTGGTCACCAAATGGCTCAGGTGCAGACAGTCCCAGCCTATACCCATTCTCTGGAGACCAGCTGTACACAGCAATAGCAGGAAGGAGGGAAGAAGGGAGTACAGAGGGGAGGAGGGAGGGAGCAGACAGGAAGGAAGGAGTAGCAAACAGGGACTCCAGACAGGGCGGTGCACAGCTTGTGTGGACGATTACAGCCAGAGCCCAGCTCCTGTGCCAGAAGGAGCCTCTTCTTTCCACAGAAGCCCAGCAGGGCCCCGAGTGTGTAGGGGATGGGGGTGTTGGAGAATGCAGCATCCTACTGCTTGGGTGGTGCCTCTGCTGACCCCTACCTTGCTGCCAGCTGGTGCTGCCTTACGCACACCTGCATAGAGGCTGTGGGCCTCTGCCAGAGGAAGCCTGAGGAGCGAGCACCAAGCAGCCTGCAGAACTCCAGCAGGAGCCACTGCTGTAAGGATGTCAGCCAGCCGGGCTACTAGTTCTCAGGATACTACACGTGACCCCCTGAATGTGGGTCACGTGCTGCACCTCAGCATATGGCATAATCCTCGAGGTAGGTAGCAATGGCTAAGGCCTATGGTGAGCACAGGGTGGCTCCCAGTAATCACACTTGCTCAGTGGCCAGAGCTCCCTGCAGGGCAGTTGAGAACCACCGGTAGGGAAGCCCTGCCCTACTGTGCAGCCCAGTGGCCTCTGAAAAGGTGAGGGCTCATTCATGATGGGTCCCATGCTTTCTTTAGCCCTCTATGCTTGAGGAGTCTTTCCAACCCCTGGCTCCATCCAGAGCAGCAGCTTGCTACATGAAGGCCTCCCAGCTTGTCTGGGCTCCAGCATCTCTGAGCTTGAGGAGGGGTCAAACTTAGAAGGTACCGAAGGAGTAGGAGCGGGCACTGGCCAGGCTGGACATGAACTGCAATAGGCCATCTCCACAGATAGACTAGGTGCATGCATCCTGTTTTAACCTTGGATATGAGACTCAATTCCCTCCAGGGGCTCTGGGGCCTAAGGACAGTAATCTGTGACAAAGCAGTCCTGGAGAGTCCAGGTTCCCCAGTTGCCTGCCTTCTACTTGTCTTTGTCCCCTAAGCTCCCCACCCCACTGGGCTGGCCTCTTACCATGTCCACAGCCACTTTCATAGCCTCCTGCAGCCCAAAGAGCTTCCCGGCCACCAGGTAGACCCCGCTGGTCCACACAGCACAGGCCTCATGCACCCAGTGCTCCTGGGTGTCCCCAACAGGCTCTGCAGGGGCCTCCTTGATGCACTCATGCTTGCGGCTCTTGTCGACTGGGGCCATCTCCTCTCCCCCATCACCCCGGCCATCACAACAGTAGCAACTCTGCAGCCGCCGGGACAGGCCGCGGGCACTGGTGCGCAGTGAGCCCTGCTTGGCTGGGTCAGCTGGGCCATCAAGCCTGGAGGGTTTCCCAGCAGCAGTGGCAGCTGTACACTCAAGCCCCTTGAGTGTTCTCTCGAGGGGCAACAGGGCCTCCTCACAGGTGCCTTCTGGGCGCACCTTCTCCTTGAGTTTTGGCTTCTTTTTGGGGAGGCAGTGTTCAGGGTAGTAGGGTCCACAGAGGTCTCCAAGGTCCTTAAAGTTGGCGGGGTTTTGGCAGAGGCAGCAAACAAGGCAAGAGGTACTCAGGGCCTTGGAAACCACAGGCCCCAGGTGCATCATAGAGGAGAGAGGCAGAGAGGGCCGTGACTGCAAGATGGAGCCTCCAGGATGTGTGGTCAGGTAAGCCCCAGCCACATCCAAGGAGGAAGACGAGGGTGAGGAAGAGGAGGTGGAGGATGAAGGCTTTCTGTGGGGCTTGGGCTCATCCCCTGGGGAGTTGACAACAGTGCATACAGTGGTGAATGCATCTCGCTTCTCCACCCGCACAAAGGGTGAGAAGGCAGGGGTCCGGCTGTCTGCCCTCAGTCGCTTGCAAGAGGAAATGTACTTGAGGCGGATTTCAGGCTCGGCAGGATCCAGGGGGAGCACCTGCTGCTGCCGCCTCCGTTTGGCACGCCCCTTGCAGGGTGAAGTATTGGTGTTTTTGGCCCGGCCTCGGGTGAGGCGCTTCCGCTTAGAATAGCTGCTGTAGTTGGCATGGCCTGGCTGCTTCTGTGCCCTTGTCTGGGGCTGGCAGGACCGGCCTTCTGAGGGCTGGGAAGCCAGGCCCAGCTCCTCTGTCTTTGGCTTCTTGCCTCCACCAGAATTGTCCTCGCCACCCCCCTGCGTGCTGCCGGTCCTGTCTCGGGGACTGAGGAGCAGAGTAGGACCGAGGTAGGGCCGCTTCTCCAGTGGGCCTTTGGGAAGTCCAAGGCCTCCAGCTCTGCCTTTCCGGCTCCTCTTCTTAGGTGCCAGGGCAGTTGTCCCAGGCTGCAGGGCCTCCGGGGATGTGAAGGCCTCCGTTTTGAAACAGTCAACAGAGGACAGTTTCTTACTGTTCACAAGTTTGCCTTTTAAGGACCTGTTGGCTGGATTTCTGCATAATGGGTCAGCTCCCAAAGCTGCTGGAAGCTTCTGCCCAGTGCCTATGCTTACCAGACTTTCTTCTGCCCTTGCAGGGCTGCCCCCAGCACTCTTCAGGCCACCTCGTTCCTTCTCTGGGAGAGCTGGGCTCAGAGGTGTCCCTGGAGAGGCCCCTGGCACTTTGCATGTGAATTTCTTGAGACCAGGTGAAGTGATCTTCTGCACAATGGCCTCCAGCTTTAGGCCCCGGCCCTTACGGGGTGGCAGCACCTTGGTCTTCATGGCCCCTTGGAAAGCTGCCCGGGAGGTCAGCTTGATACAGGCTTCAGGATTCTCTAGAGGTGAGGGCTTCATGGTGGGCTCACTATTCCCCTTGGATTTGGTCTTTTTGGGGGAAGACACCCTCCTGAAGAGGGTAGGGGAGCCCTCAGACCTCTCCTCCTTCCCGTCTCCCCCACTGCCATTGGTAGTGGTAGTGGTGGTGGTGCTGCTCCGTAAAACCAGGTTCCGCTTCTTGGTAGGGACCGGGGCCATGAAGGCAGATTTCCTTTTGAGGGTGTGGAGGGGCCGATCAGAAAGCTTGCCTCCAGTACAGGGTTTGGGGACCCTTGCCCGCTGGCTTATCCTGCCCTCCTTCTGGGGGCTGCTAGAAACTTTGAATGTAGTGGGCAGGTGGTTGTTGGCAAGGAGCTTTTTGGTGCGGCAGTTGGGGAGTCGGCTCTCTGAAGGTCGTCTCCGCTTGGCATGGAAGATCTCCTGGGGCTTTGTGCGGGACCGGAGGATCATAGAGCGCTGGTCCTTGCCAGGAGTGCCGGGCGAGTCCGTCTCCTTGGTTTTGGAGCCCATTGGGCTGCTGTCTGATGCCACAGGCAGGGCAGCGGGGTTGCTGGGACTAGATGCAGCCTTAGGTGAAGGCTTCCCTACCCTTTTGCCCGATTTGAAAGCAGCTCGTTGCTTGCCCCCCAGCTTGTCAGGGGGTGCAGGTGTGGTGGTCAAGCCTGGAGGTCCAGGTGTGCGGGGTTCACTCAGGGCTGTGAGGGAGCGTGTACACATTCTGGGAAGCCCTTCGGAGGTGCCCCGGCCTGGAGCCCCAGCCCCTTCCATCTGTCCCTGGGGGGGCCCTGTGCAGGATTCTGGGAGCAAGAGGTCTTTGGGCAGCACTGGTGCCCTGCATGGGGAGTCCTCAGCCTCAGGCAGCCCCCGGTGCACCCGACGGCTGCGTAAACTTTTGCCCCGGGGCACAGGCTCTTTCTTAGCAATGGGTGCTTCAGGTACGGCTGGTTTGTTCAGCTTCTGGACCAGGGAGGCTTCTGGGGTGGTGGAATCGCCTGGTGCCCGCTCCCCCTCAGAGCCCTCTTCCCCTGGCTTCATGTGGGACAACGAGGACTCAAACCAGCTCTGGACCTTTGACTCAGCACCCACGGTGGGGCCCAGCAAGATGACAGACTCCCCAGAGAGGTGGCACGGGGAGCCCCAGCTGGCCTTGGAGTCCAGCACTTCTTCTACCTCCTCCTTGGTGCACATGAGGGGGGCCTTTGGTGACAGCGGGTCCTGCATGCCGGGCCTCTGCTCTGGACTGCCCAGCAACTCACACAGGGAGGAGTACTCCTCCTCAGCCTCCAGGTCCTCCTTTCTGCCTGGAGGCGGCAGCAGCGGCAGGTCCCCAAAGTCTGCAGCAGAGCAGCAGTGCCGGCTATCCTCCAGCCACCGGTCAGCTTTACCCACATCATCGGGGCACTGCAGCATCCCACCCACCTCCTCCTTCACCCCACCCACCTCCTCCTGCTTGAAATCCCTAGGCAGTGCAACTGCCTTCTCCCCAGGGGGCTCCTCCTCCTGAAAACCCAGGGAGGCTGAGGCCTCGTGGCTGTCCCCTTTGCCCACACCATCTGAAGCCTTTCCGCCCTGCTCTAGGCCTTTGGCAAGCTCACCGGGGTGCAGTCCCCACCGGGGACAAGCATCACCCAGGTTCTCCTCTGGCCAGGCAAAGGGATTGGCACTGTCTGCTGAGCTGGCAGTAGTTGTGTCTGGAAAACAGTCAAAAGCTGTTGTGGTAGGGTCTGAAGTAGCAGCCCCAAGGGTGGGCTTGGTGCCAAAGGAGAGGGGGCCAGTTGTCTTCTTGGGATCAGGGCTGGCAAAGGCTACAGAAGGGTCTTCAAAGAGTCCTGGGCTGAAGTCCTTGGTGCTGCTACCCTTATCCAGCTGCAAAGAATCAGGCAGGGTCTCTGGCTCCCCGGGCCGTGACCATACATTCTTGGCTACCGAGTCCAGGCAGGCGCTGTGGTTCTCCAGTGAGAAGGGAGGCTTGCTGGTGTCCTTGGCCAAGCTGGGAGCCTCAACCCAGGCCTTGTCAGCCTTCTCACCGATGGCTTCTTGTAGCCCTAAGATCTCAGAGGCCAAGTCCTCCTGTGCCAGGGCACTGAGCAGCAGCCGAGGGCAGTCCCTCTCACTGGCCACGAACTTGGAGAAGCTGTCCAGTGGCAGAGTGCTGTGCAAGCTCTGGAAGGAATCATCAGATTTGGTGGACATATCATCAGGGGAGGTCACAGAACAAGTGGATACAGACTCAGGCTTGGCCTTTGAGTTACTGTTGACCCTGGCAGGGCTGCCACGGGGCTGGCTGCAGTACAGGAAGTTTCTTTCCAGTGGGTCCTCAGAGCCACTCAGGTAGTCAGCCTCCTGTGGCTCAGCATGAGTGGACTGTGGAGTACTGCTCAGTGGCTCTGACAGTGGTGTGCCTGACGGCTCAGCTGAGTAGCCACTGCCCTCAGGGCTGCAGTGCTGGCTCTTGTGCTGCTCTGGAGTCCTGGATACAAGGTTCTTGACCCCTTTCTTCTGTGGTACAGCAGCCTTGGACAGTAAAAGCTGCTGAACTGTGTTGGAGATGTTTTCTACCTGTGAGGTCAGTGCTGTGAGGCTCTGTAGGCTGAGGTCTGACAGCAGGTTTTCAGGGATCTTGTCCTTTTGCATGGGCTTACAGTTGCTGGCCTGGGTGTCCACAGAGCTGGCGGCATCCGTTGGGGAGGGGTTGAGCAGGGGCATGAAGTGACTGTGGTCAGTGACCCCTGTGGGGAAGGCACCAGCACTGAGTGGCTGCTGGCTGTACGGGAAGCTCTCGAGGTTGGGCATCAAGGGAGATGGAGTGGAGCTATAGGACGGTGAGCGTCCCACAGAGCGGGCTGGGGAATGGCTGGAGCTGGGACTGAAAGTCTGGTAGTACTGCTCTGGTGTCCTGACAGCTGCATCTGGCTGGCAGTAGCCCTGGCTTTGCTGCCCATAGTGTTGGTATTTGGCGAGGTTTTGGTAATGGAGGGTTTCCTGGGCATGGTGCCGGCTCTGAAGAGTTTGTTGTTGTTGCTGCTGCTGCTGCTGCTGCTGGTCATAGCTGAGGCGGCCTGACTGGTAGGCATGAAGGTTTGGGACCCGCTGCCCTGGGGTCAGGCTGGTATTGGCAGTAAGCGGCCTGTCGTGGGGCTGCGTGGACGGTGCCGTGCAACTCTTGTAAGAGTGGGCCCCCTGAGTAGGCCCCTGGACAGAGGAAGGGTAAGTGGCAGAGGCAGGAAAAGACTGGGAGTGCTGGGGGAAGTGGCCACCCTGGGGAAAAGGCAAGGGTGAGGCAATGTCATTCTGCAGTTTCTGCCTTTGAAGTTTGGGGTATGCCAGAGGCTGCTGGGGCTGTGACAGCTGCTGAGGCGGAGGTGGGGGCGGCTGCTGGACGTGCAAGGAGTGAGTCCGGAAGGGTAGCTGGGTGCCCTGCTCTGGGTACTGCCTGCCAGGGGGCACTGCTGTCTTTTTCATCAAGTTCTCATCATACTTGCCCACACCTGGCAGGGGCTGTGGCTGAGGAGTTGGTGGCTGGGGGGCACCCCAGGCCTGCAGGCCCTCCTCACCAGAGTAACGTCCTGGGTAAGGGTTGCTGTCCTGGACACCACCATAGCCAGGGAAAGCTGGCCTTCCCTGCAGGGCCTGCTGAGAGGGCAGGGCTTTGCTCCCGCGGTGGTACTTCTCAGTGGCCACTGCAGCCCCTGTGCCAGTGGGTGTGCTGGCGCCACCCTCATAGCCTGCGTAAGGCTGCGGATTATAATAGTCCTTTGCAAGCAGTCGTTGCCTGTCACAGCTCAGCCCAGCCTGACTCGGCTGCCTGTAATTCTCCAGGCGCGATGTTTCCTGTGAGGTCTGCGGGTAGTTCTGTTGTTTGCCATGGAAACCACACCTTTCTCTAAAAGACTGCATGACTCGGGCTGGTTATCTGTAAAAAGAAAAGGAGAAGGGAGAGCAGAGGGAGAGCAATTCAGATAGACCAGGTTCTTGTCCTTTCACCTGGACCAGTGTCCCTCCCAGCCACCTCATACCCTGTTCACTCCCCATACACAACCCTCAGGCCAGAACCTTCCCCGCAGCTGTGCACATATTGACAACCTGTGTGTCAGGAAGGTATGCTCCCTAATTCCTGCCATCACCACAGCACTTGCAGCTGAGCCTGCCAAGGACAGCCACCACAGGGTGGGAAGTGCAACATGAGCTTCTCAGAGCCAGGCCACCCAGAGTGGCCTTTCTGCCTTCCTACAGACCAGTTCCTCCCTTCCTACCCCACCCAACACTCCCAGCCCTTCCAGACAAATCAAAAGCATTTAGCAGAGCAGTTCTGGCTCCACTGTCCCCTGGGGCTGGCTAGATCCTGTAATCTTAGTCCTTGTGTGGCTGTGCTTAGGCAGGACCTAGTCATGTGAGGGGGCCCATGAAGATCTGCCCTTGTCTCGCCTGGAAGAGGACACTAGCCTAGCTAAGGCTGACCATAGGCAGACAGACGCTCCATACACATGCAGAGACTCTCATCCACATACCGCCCCGATCCCTGCCATGCCATCTGGAATCTGTCTGTTCCTTCTAGCAGACGCTGACGGGAGGATGCTGAGCCACGGTAGATATAAAACGTCCCTTCTTCTGATTCCCAGGAATACAGGATGGCAACACCTGCCTCCTGATCTTGATATCATAGGTACATAAACAGATTACATGACCAGAGTGAGGGAGTGCATACTAATGGAGACAGGGACATTGTTTTGTGAGCATGGAGCACACTAGGCTATAAACATGTGATTCAGACCTGTCCCTCTAGCAGGGTCCCTCCAGTGCTTCCCTGGTCAAAGCCAGAGCAGTTGACCCATGATTTTAAAGTTTGGGGTCCAGGTAGGGATCCCTAAAGCAAGATCCTGGGTCTAAAAATGACCCAAGGTGTGGTGCAAGCCCTGGATGGTTCCCGACCCACAACAGACTTAGGTGTCTGAGTTAAATGTTCCTCAAACTACCGGGCTGGCTTGGCCACCTTCAGATGCTCTTTAAGTGAGAGATGAAAGGAAAGTCCAGGTTTAGAGGAGTCAGGGGGAGGGATTGGCCATCAGCCCTCAGTTCTGGAGGACTCAGAACCTGACCCAGCAACCAAAACAGGCAGGAGGAAAGGGACTGTGCTTGGCTTGTGTGGCCCAAGCCCTAAGGTGGGTGTAGGGGACAGGGACTTTACAGTTCTCATTGTCAAGGACTGGAAGGAGGGGTGGCCCACGTCAGACTACAGATGCCAGGGTATTTTGAGGGGCTGGGAAGAAATGAAAGTGGTGTTGGAGGGGCTGGCACTAGGAAAAGAAAAGAATTCCACGGATGTGAGAAGGGGGAGAGGAATGAGAAAGAGGTAAGATATAGTCAGGAGACAAATAAAGGAGGATGACCCAGAAAGGAAGTTCAGCTCCTAGCTCTCTCTGGCCTCCATCCCCAAAGATGCTTTCTTCATCCAGTGTCTGGGACTGATCTCAGGATGCGACAGGGAGAGGGACGACCTCCATTCCACCTAACCAGGCAACCAAGCAGCCCAGGAGCCTGCCAGCACCGCCCCAGGCTCACCTGCACAGAGGCTCATCCCAAAGCACTTCTCCTACACAACAGGGTACCCTCACCCCCCCAGAGCAAGCCCCGCTGCATCAGACTTGTGGGAGCCTCATGCCCTGCTCTCTAGATCCACCACAGGAACCCTTTACAGAGGATGAGAAGGGGCCTACCCCACTTCAACCTTGGGGGCCTAGATCACGCAGCTCCCTAGCTCAGGCGAAAGCCACCTTTGCCCCCAACCCAGCTCACTGCCCCTTCCAAGAAAGTCCAGCTCCAAGGCTGAGGGTGCCCACTCCCTGCCCTCCCCACTCCCATTTATGAGCCCAGTATTCACAAACCCTAGACGGTTCTGAAGGCTGCTCCTCCCTCGTATATCAGCACAAATTACATTTCTGCTTTTATTAGTCCCAGATCACTCTCATTTCCTGCTGAGTGTCCTGTGGATATCATTAACATTTCTACAGCTTTATTTTTTTTCACATTCTCCAAAATGCATTACCAGAAACATTATTTAAAAAGAGAGGGGGGTGGGTGGGTAGGTGTGCCATTAGTAGTGTCCTCTCCTTGCTGGCTCCAGCCTCATCTCCCCCTCCCTGTTTAATCAGTCCAGCTGCTGCATCTTTTAATTTAGCCAAGCTGGATTATAGGCGGGTTTCCCAATACACCCAAGCAGCTGGATGTAGCAAAACATCTATCTCTTAAGAAAAGACAGTTCAATTAAAATATAAGAGGCCCAGTGCCTGGTGGACACAGGCAAAAAAAAAAAAAAAAAAAAAAACTTGCCCTAATACCACCCTCCAAGCCCAGATGGAGGAGGGATGCAGGAACAAAGACATGGTAGCATCACAGCTGCCTCTCAGAGCTGCCTGCCAAGGTCCCACTGCCTCTGCCAGGAAAAAATAGGGTGCTACCTCTTTAAGAGCAGCTTCAGCCTGCCATGGGCTCTGTTGTTATTAATTATTGTGATTATGATTATTTTTCAAGAGCACTGGAAAAGGATATGGAGGGGAGGAAAGGCAGGCAGCAGGGCTGGATTCAGCATCATCAAGAGGAACGGGGCAGAAAAAAGGCTGCTTGGCAGGGCAGTGGTGACCTTTATATGTGGGGGAGCAGCCTGTGGGCATGACAGCACCCCTCACACTCAAGGCTGCTCCTGGCCCCAGGTGCCTCCTGCTCCCCACCTGCCTTTCTTCTGCTGCTGCTGGCCAAGGCCTCCCTTGCTGCACCTGGACGACAAGCAGAAAGGGAGGGAGCCCTATGCATTCCTATCTTACCAGGCCAGGGATCAAGAGAGCTGGCCAGGCTCAGCTTGGCTGGAGCTCCAAATATCTCTCTCTCTCTCTCTCTCACACACACACACACACACACCCTGTACTGGCCAAGGGTCACCAAACCCAAATCATTCACATATGTCATCGTATGCAGAGGGGGATGATAAAGCCCCCACAGTCCCTCCAGAGTGAAGCCAGCCCCATCAAATGCCTTGCCGGAGGGTGGACCTGGGCATACCTTCACCAGACTCCTGGCCTGGGGATGGATGTACCTCGCTACCAAGCACCTCCTCCACACAGGAAGAATCCTTTGTTTCCAGACAGGTTCCAGCTATGTAGTTCAGGCTGGCCTTGAACTCAATGATCTCTTGCCTCAGCCTCCTGAGCACTGAGACTACAGGCGTGCACCACCCAGATTTCCTTTGATGTTGACTGTTCTATCCTTTATTGAAGAGAGGTGCAGAGGGATGAGTGGCACTTAGGACCTCATAACAAAGCCCACTTACAGTGTTGCTGTAGCAACGACCAAGCCAAAGGTCATCCTTTGCCAAGAACCCATTTTGGAGGGGGTCATCCTGGTACAGGGCAGTAAGACAATGGTGCTGTGCTAAGGCAAGGATAGTGGCTTGATTCTAGTTCAGTTTGTAGCCTTTGAGACTGAAGCCCCAGGCACAGAATTTTACTCAGCCTTTACTTAATTTGAGGTGCTGGCTCTGAACTGAAGGCCTCAAGCATGCTGGGTGAGCATGTTGCCTGCTCCCCGGCCCTCAGGAGAACTTTCATTCCTACGTTGGCCCCTTCTTTGAGCAAACTAGATCTACCTTGGGTAGGTCCACTAAAGGGCAAGATAATCACCATGACAACTACTGTCCCTTGGGCAGCCTCAGTGAAGGGTCACTAGGCCCATAGTTTCCCCTGGTCCCAGGGCCAGGTCACCTGTCAGGGACATGGGTACAATGTATGCCAGAACTGCTGCAGCCGCAGGGCGTGGTGGCTCACGCCTGTAATCCCAGCACTCGAGAAGCTGAGGCAGGAGGATCTGTGCGAGTTCGAGACCAGCCTGGGCTACAAAACTGAGCTCAAGGCCAGCCTGAACTGCATAGTGAGACCCTGCCTCAAAAAGGAAAAAAAAAAAAAAAAAAGAACTGCTGCAGCCTAGGGAGGACCCTGAGGAAGAAAAAAGAAGAGTGGGTAGAGGGGTGGTAGGGAGAAAAACTTTCTGTTTCCCAGCAGCAGCTCCAAGGCTGGCGGTTCCATCCCACCTACTTACCCAAGGTTTTATGACCTGGTTTCCTGATTCGTAGCTGTAGGGAAAAAATTTGAAACCTCAACCCACTCAAGACAGAAGAACAGAGAACAGGAAAAAGTGGGAATATGCAGGAGAATAGGCAGCTGGAGATGGGGCAGAAGGGTCTGGTATGGGTAGTGGAAGCACCCTGGACTTGCCCATCTGTTATGGGTGGTGAAAAATAAATGAAATTTAGATGTATGTTATTAGCCAGATTTACTGCTGTCCTGGGGTGGGGGTGGGATCTGTTCAAATCCTGAAGACCAGGCCTGCCTGGGAAGGAAGAGTCTCCAAAAAGCCCCCACATATCCAAAAATTCTCAGGAATATGTGAGGGGGACTAGGGGCCAGCAGAGAGGGGACATGAGCTGGCTCAAAAAGGCCCATTTGGGCAGGGGAGCCATCCTGGTGTATGAGGAACCCCAAAGAACAAAGAAGCCCTGCTCCATAGCATGGACCCTCCAAATGTGGGTAAGACTCAACTAAACTCACTAGACAGCTCTACTGGGCGTCATTCCTCAGGGCCTGAGGTTCTGAGCAGCAGAGGACAAGTGATGCTTGGGAAGTGCAAGACCCCAGTCTGGCTCCTCAGTGGTGTGAGGGACCTGGGCAATGCTGGACAGGCAGGGCCTTTTGGAGGGTATTTGAAGGGGAAGAAGAGACTTCTGGACTTTGCAGATGTTTGGGAAGATTGCTCTCACAGCCCACGAGGAATGGCTTCTCTAAGAACCCAATTACAGTGGCACAAGAATGGGGTCTGTGGGAAGGTCTAGTCCACCTGGCATCCACCCACCACATGCTCCACCTACTCTTCCTTGGAGCCTCCAACTTCAGATGTACATATGTTCCCCATGCCCAGCCCTCTGCCTCATGATACATTCCTCGGATGACAGTGACAGGCAGGGAGACCTGCACAATACGATACAGTCCAGGGTGCCCGGGTAATAGTCAGCTGGTCCCATGCTCCTGCTATGAGGTAGAGGCAGCAGCAGGGGTCTGCACAGCTATGGCATCAAGGACCCACCTGGGAGGCTGTTAGGGTGACTGCACATCTATTACCAGCTCTGTACTTATCAGTCTCTTGAGGACAATTTTTTTTTTTTTTTAAGATCATTTTATTCACCACTGAACATTTTATTCATCACTGCTTTTGGTGTCTGTCAAAATGAGAAAAAGAAAGGTGGGAAGTGACTGCTGGGATACAGATGCCAAGAGGCCCTTCCACTCAGATGGTACCAGTTATTGCCCTGCTTGCCCCAGGCTTGGTGGATGCACTGACACAATTGGGTTATCAGAATCAGCAAGCTGAGGGGAGTCATGGGGGGCACTCCTACTCTGCTCCATTCTTTTCCATATCCTAAGCCCCCAGCAGGTCCTGTAGAGATACACACAGATCTGTTGAACTGTTGGTCTTCAGGGCAGGCAAGGATGAAAGAGGTTACCTCTTATCCTAGCCTTCAGCCAGCAGGCTGCCTTTGTGACCTTGGGCAAGCCCTTCACCTCCTGAGGCCACTTGGGTTTTGCATTGGCTGTTCTTTCTGCAGGGAATACCATTCACAAGATAACCTACACAGCTCCCTAATCCAGCTCCAAGTCTGTCCATTGGTCTTCTTTGGCTGCTGTTTGAAATGACACCCCTTGTACACCCTGCCCCATTTTGTCTTCAAAGCACTTACCTTCTTGTAATAAGCCTTGACTTGTTTTATAAATTGTCTCTTTTTAGAAAGTTCCATGAGAGCAGGGATTTTCATTTCTTTTGTTCACAGCTATATCCCCATGCCCAGAACAATAAATATTTATTGAGTGAATCATGTTCCAAATGTCACATTGACCCTGTGAAAATATCCAGAGCAAGCAGCTGTGTGGAGGGACAGGGCACACTGAGTAGGTACTGGGAGCAGGGCCTATGGTCACAGCTCTGATTCATTCGTTTGGCAAAGAACCTCTCTTGGAAGTCTGGCAGGAAGCACACCTGAGCACAGTAGGCAGGTGGGGGTGGGAATTTTGATCCCAAGTAAAGGGGTGGGTGGGAGAAGCCCCACTTAGCCCAGATCAGTACCACACGGAAATGGGAGACCAAGGTGACAGTGGGTCTGAGTTTTTTCATTTATAAAAATCAGAATTTTTCTGTACATGGCATCTAGGTAACCATTTTACCACTGAGGTACATCCCCAGGCTCCCTTTCCTTTTTATTCTGAGACAGGATCTCACTAAAGTGCTCAGACTGACCTTGAACTTTTGATCCTATTTCAGCCTCCCTAGTAGGTAGGATTACAGGTTGGTATTGTGACATCTAACTCAGACGTCAGGATTTTATAAAAAGGGCTCTTTCATTAAAAAGGAAAAACTTTTTTATCAACCAGTTTCTGTTGTTTTACACTGCAGGATTCAAGAGAACCCACTGTGGGCTATATGCGCTCACTAGCTGTTGGATGTCAATGTCTGATAAAAACTGATTGCCAAGATAATTTAGTTGGGCAAAGGTTAGGAGCTCACTGGTCTGAGGATGTGGCTGTGGAAACAGGCACTCATTATGAAGGCTTGAAGGTAGGAAGCACATCTAGACCACTCCCTGATCCTGGACAAAGCACTGGGGCCAGCTTAAACCAGGTAAGCACTAAAGGGGAGCAGAGCGCAGGTACTCTGGCAGGAGGAGGCCACGACTTGACACTGTGGGTGGGTGGTGCTTAGCAGCCTTGGGAAGGCATGCAGAGAGAGAGGGCTGCCCATCCAGCAGGCCCCAAGCCCTCAGATGACCTTTGTAGCAATCTGCACCAGACACTGCAAGGCCCCACCCTGAGTCTCTCGGGACCCTGCCAGGTTCCTATGTGACACTTCTCACAGTGGTAATTATACAATTAATGGTACAGTGAGCTGTTTCCCACATGTCTCCCTCACTAGTGTATCCTGATGAGGACTAAACTTCAAGGCCAAATACTGGAACCACAGTGGATACCTATTAAATATGGATGCAAAGATGGGATGGATGGAAGAACATACAACAGGCTGTGTTGGGTGCATTAATTAATCCTTACCACAGCCCTAAGGTATAAAGAACTAAGAAAAGGTTTGATGGGGAAGGGGCCTGGATATAGATAGTAGCCAGTTAGAAAGAAAAGGCAAAGTGCTTTCTCCTCTGCAGTCCCTTCAGTGTTTGTACCCATCTCCTTAGGAAGCCCATTTCTACTCAGCATAAACCTGGGTGAGAGCAGTGGCGCGGACTTGGCTTGGGGGTACTGAGATGAACCCAGAGGACCTGTGGAGGCTGGAGAAAAAAAGGCCTGTGTGAAGATGAGGAAGCTGCAGTCTTTCTGAGGCAACTGCAGTCACCTCTTACCTTACCTGTCAAACTCTCTGGCCTGATCACGTCAGGTGGCCTTGCTGTCACAGCCAATGGTCATGGTCTTGTCCTCCGGGCACCAATGCCTGGGAATTCTATCCAGTCATCTGCTGCCTGCAGCATGTGGCTCTCTGTCTGCTGTCCTAGCTATCCCATGGGCCAGCAAGACCAACACTCAAAAGCAGTGAACCCTAAAAAGCCACTTTCCAAAAAGCACACTCTCCCTCAAACCCCTCCTTCACTTTTGCAGACAGACTGTAGGAAGCACAGGGATGGTGGGTGATCTGTCCAGGAGGCTCAGCAAGACTGAGTTCTGCCACAGCTTATCTGCCAGAGAGAGGTCAAAGCCTTCCTCCAGGACACCTCAGCTTATAGGAGTTGCAGGAGTATCTCTCAGCCTGGGCCCCAGCTGGGCTGAACCACCTCGTTTCTCTGCCTCTGACACCCCCTCTATATAGCATGCTGACAGCCGGGAAGGCAGGCACAGCAAGCAGCCCCTCCCAGCTCCGGTTCCACCTGGGGGAGCCAGGGAATTGGCGCCCCCTCCTTCCCCTCAGCCCCCAGGGGAGGAAGCCGCCTGTCAGGCCGCCACGGCGTGTCAAATCCTCTTGCTGCCTAATTGTGAGACGGCAGCGTTTAAAGAAACGCTTTTCTGGCCGCCTGCCACACCGCAAACTGCTCGGTATAATTTTATTATTAAGGAGAGAGAAAAAGAGGGAGGGGATTGGAAAAGGAGAGACAGAGACACAGGGGAGAGACAGAGACAGATGAGAGAGACAGAGGTGGAGAGAGAGAGAGAGAGAGAGAGAGAGAGGGAGGGAGGGAGGGAGGAAGGAAGGGAGGGAGGGAGGGGGAGGAAGGGGGAGGGAGCGAAAGAGGGAGAGGGAGAGAAATAGCTTAGCCCAAGTCAGCTGGTGGAGTATTCTGCTCAATGTGAAGGGGGGTGGCTTTCCAGTTGGCAAGCTGACTTCGTTAATTGCGCATTCAGTCTCTACTTAGGGTAATTGAAACGAAGTGGGGCTCGGCTCTGACAATTAGGGTCTGCGACTAGGCCATTAACTCTTTCTGCAACCGCTTCCTCCCTAGATCGATGTCTTGCACCAAGGAGGTGGGGAAGGGTTGTGGGGCGACGCCACCAAGGTTCACCGCGGGCAATCGGCCCCAAACCTGGACTTCGACAACGGGCGTGCGCCCAGCGCTAGCAGGGTTAATGCAGCGCCGCGGGGCCTGGAGCCTGATTAGGGCCGGGCAGGACGAGGAGGGGTGGGAGCTGCGCGAGGCGTGGTGGCGGGGGTTGCGGCCTCACCGCCCCTCTGCAACAGATGTTTCATCAGTGTAAGACAAAGGCAGAGCGCCTGCCGCTACTGAGAGAAAATCCGCAGGACTCCCTCAGGGGCAGGTAAAATTTCACCTTCTATTTGTGTCCCCCTCCCCAGCCCCCGCCTCCTTCGCCGGCCTCTGCGCCAATCCGGAAAGCGTCACCAAAGACGCCGCGCCGCCTCCTCCGCAGCCCAACCCGCTGACCCCAACAAGGTCATGGCGACCTCGGGCTCTACCAGAAGCGCGCTCGCGGTCATCGCGGTAAAGGGCGCCCCCGTCCCCGATCTTCGCCAATAGGAGACTGAAAAAGGGGCGCATACACGCCACAAGGAGGCGGCCTTTGAAGCTCCTCGCCTCCCTCCCGCCTGCGCAAGGGCCCTGGGGGCGGCGCCCCCCGCCCCCCCCCCCCAGCCTCCATCATTCATCTCCCTGATCCCTGCTGTAGCCACCCTCGGAAGTCAGCCGAGTGAAGCAGCTGTTTCTTGCACACTCCACTTGACCAAAGATGATGATAAATGAGGCCGGGGCTGCGGCGGGGACGCGGCGGCCAGGGGCGTGCAGGGCCAGGCTCACGGCCTGCAGTTTCCTCCCCACACCTCTGGCTCTGAGAAGACGTGGAGGACAGAAGCCATAGGGGTAGTATCAAAGGTCTGCACTTCCCTCCCGCGCCCCACACCGCCTCAGCACTCGGCAGCGTGGAAGAAGGCGGCAGAGAAGTGCGACCGGACCTCGGGCCCCAAGGCTCAGACCTTTTCCTCTGAGCCCCTACCGCAGCTCCACCCCGCCCTTCCCCCCTCGCTCTCCACTCTTTCCCCTAATGCTTCGGTCCCCACCGAGCCTCAAACCTATTAACGCTCGTAAATAATGAATAACGGAGCAGTTCCCTCCAGTCGCACAAGGCTGCAGGCTGGGGACGCAGGCAGATGCTCCCGGTCCAGGGAGGGGGCACCCACCGGCCGGGTACACAGGGGGCCCAGGCGCGCGGCCCGACACACGTGCAGCCGCGGCGCGCAGGCAGGCACCCCGCCCGCCGGCGGAGGAGGGGGAATCCCGCTCTGCCCTCCCCAACGCCACCTCCCCTGGAGTCCTCTGGCACCGAACGAGGCGAGAGAGCGCGCGCGAGCTTCCCAGCCGGAGAGGGTTATTTTTAACCTGCCCCCCTTTCTATATCTGCCTCTTGGGTTTGCGAGCCCGCCCGCCCGCCCGCTCCACCAGCCGAGGACGCGGGCTCCTCACCTCGCTCAGCGGCTCCGGACTCTGAGCGCCTCCCCCGACCCGCAGCCCCAGTCCCTGTGCGGGCATCGCACAGCTAAATCTCAACCTGGAAAGGACCGATTAGGAGCCGCGTGCCTTTCAGCGAAATATTGGAACCGGGTGGGATGGGGGCGGGGAGCCCGGCGCTCTAGTCCCCTCGTCTCCCTCCCACCCCGCGCGCAGAGTGGCTGTGAGAGGCTCCTGCCGCCCCCCCCCCCGTTAAAGGGGGCGGCCAGCCTGGGACGCCGAGCCCCCTTTGGATTCTCAGCCTGCTCAACGCCCACCCTCTTTCAGTCAAGCCAGGGCTCTTGACACGCGGACCCTCGGGCGGCGGCAGCGGCAGCGCCGGCGCCAAGTGGGGCGCAGCCTCCCCCATCTCTAGTCCCCTCCCTAAACCACTCCAAACAAACACACCATTTAAACAGCAGCAGGCTGGCCACACCAACTTCAAGGCAGTTTACTGCGTCCTGTCCCAACGCCAGGCTCGCCCTCCTGGAAACCCTCTTCGGCCCCTCCCCCCCGCAGCATATCCAGCACCCCAGGCCCAGCGCTTAGACACTCTACTTAGGGGAATGAGGCCGCAGGAAGTTCTCGTTCGCCCCCGTTATCCTGCTTTCCAAACGGCCCCCCAGCCAATACTTCAGAGCGAGGTGGGCGGTAGAGGAGGGGCTGAGGCCAGAAGTCCCCTGGGGCTTTGCATCCCTCTATCGCATGACGTTTTCCAGACCACTCAATGCCCAATCCTGGAGTCCCATGAACTTGGGGCCCCGGGCCCCTCCCCCCAGGAGGTGGAGTGACTGCGCTTCTGGAGAGGAAAGGAAGTGGAGGAGCTGGTGGGCTGAGAAGAAAGGGTATTCCAGCTGCTAGGAGCTGCCTGCCTGCCTGGCTTAGTGGCAGGAAAAGACATAACTTGCTGGGGAACCTGAGATGGGTTTCTCCCAGGCTTAGGCGGGCTTCAGAAATGGCCTGGAGTACTGGTGTTGCCCCTGAGGTGCAAATGGGGGAAGGGGCTAAGATGCATGTGGAATAGACTCTGCAGTGGGACATTTTTGGGTTAGGGCTTTGCTTGGCGGCCCAGGGCAGGTAGGGAAGGAGCAGAGGGGAAGTTTCCCGGGCACTAATAGGGCCTAGCATGGCCAAGGTTCTCCAGGAAACCCCCACCCCCAGAACTGGGGATGGAATTCGGGACCTTGCACTTGCCAGGCAGGTACTTGTGCCACAGAGCTATCTCCCCAGCCCCTCTCCAGGTACTTCTTACCCAGATACTTTGGACTTGCGTCTCCCTCAGGCTTGGAAAGTTCTCTGCCCCTCACGATTGGATCCTGTTAACAGTGGCTGCTGGGCTGATGTTGTCTGACCCTTTTCTGTCCCGAGGTTCACCTCTAGTCTTAGATTGCCCGAGATCCTGATGCTGCCTCTTATTTCAGAAAAGGAAATAGCCCAACAGAGATGAAAGGCATCACCACCCAAGACCCAGGGTAGTGTGTGCAGCTAGGTATTAGGTACCTCGGGGGCTTGGTGGATGTAAACATTTCAGAGCACTACTGATAAATGATAAGTTATTTTCCTTTGGAATGTTTAGAAAACTTTTTTTTGGAGAAAGGGGAGAGGCAGGGATTGGTGTGGTAGAGGAGCAGAGAAAAAACACATGTCCATGTCATACTGTCTTCCTCTGACTTTTCCAGGCACCTATTAAGCGTTCCCAAGTGAGGGATTTTGCTGAATTTATCTTGAAGCCAACGACCACATAGGTCTTGTTTATTCATCTGCAGATGAAGTTCAAATGTCACATGACTGCAGACCACCGATCAAGTGTGCACAGCTAGTGTTGTGGTAAATAATGTACTCATTTTAGAGTCTTGTTTTCACCAGTTACATCTTCCTCCTAGCAACAGAGTGAAAGCTCAAATTTTGGTATTAGGGGTCCTTGAGAGGTCTCCATCTTGGGAAGATACTGCTGGGCTCCTCTGGCTGCCTCCATACCAGGAAGGGCGTGCCCTTTTTGCAGCATGCCTTGGCTTATGGCTGTGGCCAGAAATCTCCCTGGGTGGGGGGTGGATCCTATCCAGCCCTCCATACATAGTCTGGTAACTCACTTTGGTGGGGGGTGGGCAGTGAGCTACCAGCTGCTGCTGCTCCAGAGGCTGTCTGAGGAAGTTTTTCTTAGGACAGGGTATTTCTGCCTTCTGTTTCTGGTTGCTGCTAGCCATGTCTGCGTGGACACTGGCTTCCCTTTCACACAGCTGTGAGATATGGAGGAGTTTGGGAAAAAAAAAAGATGGCTATCTTGAGTCCAGCTTTTGGCTGTTTTGACCAAACTCTTGCTTTGTTTCCAGGATCAACAGAATACTTTCTGCTATTATGTGATCTGGCTCCCTTTTCCCAGGCCGAGCCCAAACTCCTCAAGCCACATCTCCAACTGTACCCTTCCAGAACTACTGAGCCCTCTGGGTGCCTCTACCAGCTATACACAGCTAACTTGGTCTGATCCCAGACCTGCCTTGTGAAAACTTACAGAATTCTTTTCAGCCAATCTAGCAGCAGGGATAATGGTGGCCTCTTCTGCTGCGGATGGAGGGGCCATGAATCTAGGGAGTAGCTGAGACAACAGCCTGCCCAGCACATTGTGATAGGTCACAAGAGGTTGGGCGTTTTTGGGGTGAGGGATGTCACATGTCTATATGTCCACCCTGACTAGACTCCAGTGCTGGTCACTGTGAGTTCAGATCCTTCAAAAATATCTAGTGGGTTATCTGGGGCATACCCTTCTACAGGGCATGTTCTTCTGCTATAAAATACCAAACTTGCCAGGTTACTGTAAAACTAAATGGGATACCGTACTTGGGAGCTGGTAGTGGTTCAATGGTAGTATTCAATGCAATGTCCAAAGCCACCTGTTTGTGGGGAGGTAGGGTCAAGCTGGTACTTTGATGTTGTTGTTGTTTGTTTGTCTGTCTTTCTGAGACAGGGTCTCACTATGCAGTTCATGCTGGCCTTGAGCTCACTTTTGTAGCCCAGGCTGGTCTCGAACTCACATTGATCCTCCTGCCTCAGCCTCCACCATACCCAACTAAGCTGGTACTTTGTGTCCCAGGGAAACACTTGTGCCTGAGACAGCTTTGTGGGCACACTGGGACTTAGGGTGTGCCCACTGCAGCCACCCTGCCAGTTAAGCCAAGCGGATATCTGCCTGGTGTCGCTCAGCCACTAAGGTATACATTTGAGGCAGTGGCTGGAGAAGAGAGCCTCAACATCCAACAAGTTCCTAGGGGAGGCCATGTGACTGGCCCACAAAAATCTCAGCCCTGAATGTTTGTGGACTCTACTGAGGCTAAGAGGCCAGGCTTGGGGGATATGGGCCTTCAGAACCCTGGTGACTGTAAAGTCAACATCCACTTCTTGGTAGCAATACACTAGTAGAAGTAGATACATACACTGTACTTCAAGTTACTTCAAGTACTAATTTTCCCTGGGCCTTAGTTTCCCTACTGGTACAGTGAGAGGTGAGGATAAGCTGATCCCATTCTTGATTCAAATGGTCCTCTATACCCCTTTCCTTCAGTCCTGAGAGCCTGCCTCTACCCTGTGGCTGCAGCCCATACAGATCCACATAGACTAATAAACACCCACTTCTTGCCAGCACTATTCTAAATATTTATAGTATCTACCATCTTTTCACTCCTAGAGGAAACTCACATGGTAAGTCCCCTTATTTTCCTGAGGACTGTCAAGGTGAAGCCCAAGTTCATGCAGTAGGTAAGATGGCAAAGCCACAGGGCTGAACTTAGGCCCTTTCCAACCTAGTCTATCTCCAACCCCTGGCTGAGCTCCGAGGCAGACTGGTTCTTATAATGGAATGAAACCAGTTGATTTTCTTGATGTAGAGCAGGTACAGATATGGTGCATTTCATGGTTGATTGTTGGCAATGACTGAAGCTGGAAATTGGTTATGTGTGTGGAGGCAAGACAAGACCACACTGCCTAAAGCAGTTTTAGTGTTGAGAAAAGCATCCTGTCTGGACAATTTTAGTCTTAGTCCCTAGGCAACCTTGTATCTCCTGATACTCACTTTACAAAAGTATACTCCTATTGTTTGTTGTTTAGTCCCCTTCCCCATCAGGTAAAGAGGCCTCCACCTGACCTGATCTTTTGTCTCTTGCCTTTATTTTCTAAATTTTCTTGCTTCTTTCTCCCAAAGGCTGATAAGGGTATGGTATAGTTGAGAATGGTCGTAGTTAACTGGTGTAAACCTCTTTGGAGAGCTTTCTGGTGATACGAATCCATTAAAGCTCCATGTGCCCCCTGACCTGGGCCCAAACTTACCTGCACAAGGCTAGTAACTATAGTATCATGTGCAGCAGCAAAAGACGAGATCCCCTCAATGTCCACCCAAGTGGGATAGGGAAATACACTGGGCAAATTCAATGGAGTGAGTGGCAGTGAGAAGAGGGAGGTTAAATAAGGAACTGAGATTGTAGCTCAGTGGTAAAACATTTATCTATACTGCACCAGGTCCTGGGTTTCACACCCAGTATCAAACTTTAAAAATAAGGTATGAAGATGCCCCACTTATGCAAAAGAGGCTGTGCTTTTTAAACATTTTTTAAAAATTTCCTTTTACTGGGGGCTGGGGAAGATAGCTCCATGGCATAAATGCCTGCCTGGCAAGTGCAAGATTGTGAGTTCAAACCCGAGTCCCTCAGGAAAAAAAAAATTTCCTTTTACCCTAAGCATGTGATACTAGCTAAGTGATTTCAAAATTCACTTTAAGAATCAATATTGAATAAATATATGCTGTTTTGGTTATGTGAGATGGTCACACTGGACCGCACTCCTTTCCAGCTGGCTCATGCAGGCTAGTGGGCTCCTTCAGTTTCTTCTGCAGCAGGCTGGGGTGAGGGAAGTCTGGCAGCCATGAGGAGTCCACTCCCCTGCATCCTATAATGGGGAGGATAAAGATTCTCCTTCTATTTTACAAGTAAGAACAGTGAGGCTTCAAAGCAGTGGAGAGCCCCACCTGAATCTGGCCCTGGGCTTGCCATATGCACAGCCTTGGAGGCACAACAGGCAGGACCTAGTTCAGGTGGGCAACAGCAAAGGATGAACTCCAGGGCCAGGCTCTCTCAGTTTTGCATGTTACCTTCTCTTCCTCTCATTTTCCATTTGCACTGTGCTTTCCTTTAAGCATCTGAACAAATCAGCAAGTCAATATATAAAAACTGAAAGTGTTGTGAACCTGATGTTGTTCTGGGAGCCCATTTCTGGGCCCAAGTCCCTCTGGGACCCCATCTCACTGTGTCCCCCAAGCCTAGCCTCCAATTGCTCTGGGCAAGTGATTCCCTGTGTTTGTCTCTTACTTTGGGGATGGCATGATGATTAAATGAGATAATATGCACACAGGTATTAGTATAGTCCTAGGCAAGCGTGGGGGTGGGCACAAGGGGCTAGCTGTCCTTTGGCAAAATAAATATTGATGGAGTTTTTCCTAACTGAGGAAAAGGTCAGGAAAATCGCTGCCTGGTCCTTGCTGGCTTTGGAGTAGAGCCAAGAAGGCAGGAGTTCCTTGGAGTGGCAGCACCTGACTCCAGGCAGGCCCAGAAGCAGCTGGTCACTGACTGGGTAGGAAGACATGCTATTCTGGCACATGAGCAGAGTCCACCGTCTGTTCCCTGGCGGGGATGATGGTGAAACAGTCTTGGCTATCTGGCTGAAAGCCCCCGTGGCCCCAAGCCCATGGAACAAGAGTCCAGAAAGGTCTCTCTGTTCTGATCTTGTCTAAAGATGGCCTTTGCCAGACCAGAGCCTCATGAGTCTTTGGAAAGAACAGCAAGTACTTAAGGCCTTGATGCTGACGGGCTGAGTGACCTCAGGTGAGTCACACCGCCTTTCTGGGTCTTCATGTCCTCCACCCATAAATTAGGATAGTGATGAATACCAACCTCACAGGTCTGGGGTAAAAAATCAGTGAGGTGCAGGAATGCCCTATCATCATCATGCTCATTGATAATTCTCACCTGGACTTACATGTGCTGGGCCCTGCTCTGAGAAGAATTCTACACAATTTAACTCATTTGACAGATAAGGCAACAGAGGTATTCAAAGATTAGGACACTTGTATAAACTCACATAGCTTATAAGTGGCATAAACAACTCTACTAGGTAAATAAAAGAAGACATATAATAAAACTAATATGATCCATAGGGCTGGCCAAATAGCCGGTTAAAGTGCCTGCAAGCAGGCGCAGGGGCCAGGGGTTCAATCCCTGGGCCTGCTGTGCTGGCCCTGCCCCTGGGGCACACTAAGGTACAATAGAGACTGGGCGTGGTGGCACAGGTCTGTAATTTCAGCACTTGAGAGGCTGTAAATGGGAGAGTCACTACGAGTCTGACCTAATAGTGAGATCCTGAACGCCCTGTAGACCCTTCCTAAAATAGAGGGAAAAAAAAATGTGATTCATGGCTGTGTAGTCAGGGCTGAAGCTTGGAAGCTCCAGATTCGGTTTCCAAAGGTAGCTTTGGCCACAGCAAGAATGCCTAGGAAAGGTACTAGGGTAAAGAGGATGCAGCCCTGTGACAGAGTTTTCCTGGGTGCCCACTATGTGCTGGACATCAAGGACGTTGGCTTCTTCCTGTCACATTGATTTCCTCCCCAAAGGAATTGCTAGGAACACAGGAGCACCTCCATTTTACAGAGAATGCAGTTAAAGCCTGGGACGAAAACTGTGTTGGTGAGCAGCAACATGTAGACCTGCTCTCAGCCCATCTGGTTCTGAGTCTGCTCCTCAGTACAGATGCTGGGAAAAAGTGATACTGGAGGCCCAAGGTCTGTTAGGACCACAGGTTCTCCAGGCAAATTTGTTCTGTCCCATGAACTGTCTGTAGAGTGCCTTTCCTTTCACTTTCTGCATCTCTGTTCCCATGGCAGCCATAAGAGCTAAGTGTACCATTTCACAGACAGGAAATTAAGGCTCAATGTGGGCAGAGGTGTGCCCAAGACTAAGAATCCCACTTCCTTTCGCCTTTTGCCCCATAGACCACATAGCTCTTCCCTCTACCTTTGTGCCCATCTATCCATTCATCTGGACCTCCATCCACACATCCATTCATCCCTGCACCCACACCATCTACCATCTTCAGTCAGCTACTCTGACACCCACTCATCTCTCCATATGAGACCCAGTTACTAAGTGTCCACTGTATGCCATGCCAGTGCTAGGGACTGAGCAGGAAGGGACAGGGGAGGGTCAGAGCTTCCTGGAGAAGGAAGACAAATACTGAGACACAGGCAAGGGCCCTAAATCATGCTTGCTGGAAACTGAGTCAGAGGCGGCATCTCAGGAAACCGATCCCTCTCACCTGAGTGCTAAGGAATATGCAGGAGTTCATGAGGGAAATAAGGCCTGCAAGGCAGCAGAGAAAAAGGGTGCTGACAATGTGGCACAGCTTAGTATGAATGTGAAGATGTAAGAAATGGGTGGGGAGGCTACATAGTACAGGGGCCTCTGGCTGGTGAAGATCAGACTTTATGGTGAGGGCAACGGGGAACTACTCAGGGGAAGCTATGGGATGAGTGACACCTTCAGACATGCGTGTTGTAGAACTTATAGTGACATAGCAGCTGGTGAGAAAGGGGGTGAGCGTAAAGGCCAAGAGACAGAAAGAAGACAGTCTCAAGACAGCTGTGATGGAGCCAGACCAAGAGGAAAGGGTGAGATTCTGGAAATGTCACAAACTGGGTATGCGTAGGACTCAACAGCCAATTCCAAATACTGATGAGGAACAAAGCATTTTTCAAAGCCCATAATCCCAACCACTGGACAACCCTATCCTCCAGAGAAGTCACCTCCCCAGCTCCCTTCAGATCTATCTCACTCAACCACGAAAGTATCAGCGATCTTCCTGGTATGCCAGAATCCATTAGAGTCAATGCCCTTAAGTGACTGGTTGCAGATCTGAGACCCAAAGAGAACAAGCAGCCACATACTGTGGGGGCTGAGAGCCCATCCATCCCTGTCTCTGGCTCCTGGCTGTATGAGCCTTTTTATGTGGGGGCAGGGGTGGCCAGACATAGTGTAACATCTGAGGTCTGCCCAGAGGTGGCCTCCCTCTGGCTGTGGGCTCCTTAGTATCACTGTCTGGGTGTCAATGAGAATACCTACTCCCAGTGTGGGGATGAAAGGCAGGCACTGGGGACTTGGGAGGGACAGAGATTCCCATGGGAAAGAGACAGCTCTGTGTGCCAGCCCCCTACAGCCTGGCTTTGATGGCAGATAAACCTCAGTTGGCTCCTCGGGCATCTGCCCCTTGCTGGGAAACAAAGGTGGTGGTGGGTAGTGGCTGTGGACATGCACACACACGAACAGGAAAGCCCTAAGCAGTCCCATGTCTCTTGTGCTGCAGCTCTCTCTTTATTCCTGTTTCCTCCTTTGCTGGCATGTGCCCTCACAGACTGGATGGACCTCACATTTACAAGGCTCTCTTTCACCCTTAGGGCCACCACTGCTAAAACACTGTTTCCCAAACAAAGTGCATTTAGAGGTCACTTGTTCTTTTTTTGTGGAACTCACAGGAGCAGGGACTTGGGACTTCGATGGAAGCACATTAACCAAGGGTTTGTGGGTCACATGTTGGATGGATGGCTGGATGGATGAATACATGTATGAATGGCACTCCAGCTCCAAGCAAAGCCACTGCTATTTTGTTAGCCTGTATAAAACATGATTTCCCTAGAGCTCTTAAGAAAATGGCAGATGCTGCCTGGGCTGCGAAACTCAGTCTGGCCAACCCCATTTAAGCAAGCTAAAGACCCCAGATGCAGGCTCCTGTTACCCTGTGCTATGCCATCCAGGCTCTTCAAAACCCCACCCCATCCCATCCCAAAGCTGCTACTTCTGAACCCTCACCTCTCCCCCAACTACCAGAGATGTCCCCTAAGAATTCCCTGAATTTTTGAGTGCCCCCAAACACATGGCCCCTGGGGCCAGCTTTGGTGGGGCCAAAAGGACATACAAGGACAGAGGTGCATGCCTGCCTGCAACCTGCCCAGCAGTTTTGTAGCTCTGGGAGAGCAGGGTGTTCGTCATCTGCTGAGAACAGTGGAGATGGTTTAAGGTGAAACTTAAACCCATTAGTGCTTGGCTAATGACATCAGCAGCAACACTGAAAATGAAGATGGCAGGGTGTGTGATCACCCATAAATTGTCAGGCTGGTGCTGTCTCTATCCCTAGGTCTGCCTCCTGCCCCTCTGCTATCCTGGCAGAGTCCCCTACCCCTCAAAGGACCCCCTTTATTGCTGACAGACCCTACCCCCTGCCCTGGCCAGGCCTTGCAAGCTTGTCCCTCCCAGGGTCAGTATGTGGCTTGGGCCTTGGCCAGGGCATGAGAAAGGAATTGGCCAGGGAGCCCAAGCGTGGAGGAGCAGCAGCTTCTTAATCTCTCTTCTTTTATAACTTCTGTCTTTTTTATGCACACACAAGGACCCCAGCTCTGCCGCTGGCAGCTCTGCCCTGGCTCAGCCATCTCCCTGCAGCTAATGCCTGACAGCTCTGTTTATGTCTCCCCATAATTCTCCAGCTTTATGCTTTTTTTCGGGGCCATTAAGCTTCCAGCCACAGGCTTCTTCCCCTGCCCCCACCTGCCTTTGTCCTTGAGGCCCAGCTGCCCCACTGCCCTTTGGAAGACAGCCATCCCCTCCTAGTAGGTGGACAAGGACCCTGCACCTTATGCCTCACCCAGTGGCCTCATTCAGGATGGCCCTGTTGGTGAGGATTTCTGGTTCCCAGGATCTCCTGACATCAGCTCCCTCCTCTCATTTCCCACAAATCCCATCCTACCTGTCCCCAGGGATGATCATACTCTGGTCTCCTATGCCACTCTTCTTCCCACCTCACCTTTGGCTTCTGTGTGTGATTGTGTTTTAGAGCCCTAGCTACCTGCTGAAGGAAAAGATACTCTCCCTCCCGATGCTGACTGACCCTTCCCTGGAGCTCCCAACCTACATCCAGTGTATTTCTGGCAACCTGAGACCTCCGCTGCTCCACAGGCCCTGTCATATCATGGTCATCCCTGGCCCCGAGCCAAGGTCTCTCATCCTCTAGGCCACAGTGCAGAATCTGGCCATGTCATCTCTTGCCAGGAATTCCATCCTGGTCCCCAGCCTCTGCCTGTGTGGCTCCACATAAGCTCAGCTCATGGCACTTGCCATAATATTTTCAATGGCTCCCCATTCACATCACTGCCTGTCTTCAGGATGGTGCTCAGATCTCTTCACCCCCTGGGTCACACAGTCTCTGGCTACCCCTGCTTGAATTTGAGATCTGCCTCAAGGGTTCTGAGCAGGAGTGGCTCTCCCTCGCCTCAGCTCATGCTGTGCACACTGCTTTCCTCATCTCAGCAGGTCCAAATCCAGGGCAGAGGGGCCTCAGGGGGCCTTTCCCAGCTTCTTCAGCTAGAAACAGTTCTTCTCTTTCTTTGAATCTGCACAGGTTCCTTCTGGGGCTTGTATAGCCTTCTATTTTTTTGAGCTTGTGAACTCCTGCCTTAGCCTCCCAGAGTGCTGGGATTACAAACAGATGCCATGATGCTGGGCTTCTGCTCATCTTTCCTGACTTCCCCTTCTCCTTTCTGTTGAGTTGCCTTTGTCACTCGCTCCCTCCAACTCCAGAAGGTCCTTTTCCTGCACACCCAGATAGCCCAGCATTCTCCATAATTATGTGAATGCTATTTTAATCTCTGGAAGACCCCATTTTGCTAGGTCTTGCCTACTCCCCAAATCACTGGACCCCATCATTAGGGCCCTTTGGACACCAGGTGGCCTGGTCCCCACTCCTGTCTCCTTTTCATAGCCAGGTGCTAGGAACATCAGCCCATCTCTTCAACCAAACACTGTCCATTGCCCAGGACTCAATGGCAACAGCCCAAGCTTATTGATGCCAGCCACTGCTGCCCATCCAGGCATAAATGTTCCTCTGTGAGCTTTGGGTCTGGGTTCTTGACTCCATTTCAGTCAATTCTACCAACTAGTCCTGTATCTCTCCAGTGTGTCTGCCTGGCTGGCACTTCACACAGATGACCTCCAGCCCTTGGCAGTCTTACCATCTCACTGGTAGCCCCTGATGTGATCCTGGTGACTTTTCCTTACCAGGGCAGTGTTCTCTTTTGAACAGAGGTCTGGTTTGTGCTTTCATCCTATAAATACCTCTCAAGAGCCAGGCATGGTAGTAGATGCCTATAAGCTCAGCTGCTTGGGAGGCTGAGTCAGAAGGATCTTGAGACCAGCCTGGACAATTTAGCAAGACCCTCTCTCATAACAAAAGAAACACAAAACTGAAACAAATAGGTCTTGAGTGTGTCTATGGTCTATATACAGAGGGGCACCAGGTTGCTGGGCTGTTGTCCTATGGGCCACAGTGAGGAACTTTATTGTTAAGAACTGGAACAGCTTCATAATTTTCTGGCTTAGTACAAATGAAATACAGACTCTTAGTCAAAAAGTCTTGGGGCCCAGCAGGATGGCTCAGTGGTCTAAAGTGCCTGCAGGTGGCTGCAGGGACCAAGGTTCGATCCCCAGAACCACATGCTGCACCAGCCCTGCCCTCAAGGCAGGCTGAGCCAGCCATAAAAACAAATAAACAACAACAACAAAAAGTCTTAAAAAGGGCCCAGCAGGATGGCTCAGTGGTCTAAAGTGCCTGCTTAGGAAAGCTTAGGCAGCTGCAGGGACCACGGTTCAATCCCTGGCACCACATGCTGCGCCAGCCCTGCCCTGAAGGCAGGCTGAACCGGCCATAAAAATAAACAAACAAACAAACAAAAGTTCTGAAACAAGAAAATAAAATAAATAAATTTTTAAAAAAAGTCTTAAAAAATCTCAGATAGTGACTACAGTACTCACATGGAGCACAGGGCATTTCTAAAAGTGGGGCCTGGGCAGCTGTCCAGGCTGCAGCCCATGAAAACATCCCTGGCTAGAAGGAAGTCCTGGGCACAGCTGCTGCCTATCCTTGGCAGTGTTTCCTAGGTCTAGGTCATTTTCCTGAGTGCTGCAGGGTGATCAAAAGTTAATGTTCACATTACACTGTGACCACTACCCAGAAATACAGGTATCAATTGTCCCCATAGTACAGAGTACTTACTATGTGCTAAGCCCTTCACATTTATCAAATCAATGGAAGATATAGCTGCCTGATTCTGCAGCTTAGAAGATGGGGGCCAGAGAGGCAAAGTCATGTGCCCATGATCATGAAGGGAGGAAAATGCTGGACGGAGGAGTGAGCTCAGGTCCCAAGTATGTTTCTGAACACTCCATGCTCATCCTGCCATAAACATCATCAGAATTTCCCTGGGAGTGAGGCCAGATAATGAGGCTGCTATGACAGGTAAGACACTGAGATCCTGGATGGAACATGAGGAACTACTTTTAATCTCTTCCTGCAGAAAAGCAAAACCTAAAGCTCAGAAAGGGGAACTCACTTCCACCAGATCACAAACACACCAGGCCCTCCAAATCGCAGCCCCTGCTATACTGTTTCCAAAGAACTTTTCCTGCTCTGGGCAAATGCTCATGATCTGATACATAATGCAAAAGGCAGAGCTCAAAAGCAGACATTCAACACAATCCCAATCTTGTTAAACAAACTGGGATGATATCCACAAAGATGCTAACATCAGTGTCTTATCAGAGGGGCCTATAAGTTGATTATACTGATTGAGAGATTTATTGTGACTGGAGATTGAACCTAGGGCATTCAGACTAAGCTTTTTTTTTTTTTTAAATTTTGAGATAAGGTGTCACTAAATCCCTCAATTGTCCAGGCTGGGCTCAAACTTCAGATCCTCCTGGCTCAACCTCCCAGGCCACTGGTATTATAGGCAGGGGCCACCATGCCTGGTTCTCAGTGAGATTTTTAAAAAGACCAATTGCTCTGAGATTTTCAGAATGAATGGGGACAGGAGTTGGTAGAATCAAATTCCAGTTAACAGAGAGTTGTCGCAGATACCATGTAAAGATTACACATTTTCTGAGACAGAACATAGTGCACTACCTAGTTTCAGGCAGGTGGTTATTTGGATTACTCCTTCTTCCTTTGAAGGTCTAGAAGGTTCTTCAGCACATGGGGATCTAAGGTTCCCTCCCTGAGATATCTATGTGTGGCTCACTGGGAGTCTTGGTGTACTCTGCTCCTTTCTTCTCATCTCTTCACTGAGAGCAGAGGTATATTAGCAAGTGTGTCCTGATGCCCTCTCACCCAGCCCACCACTCTTGCCCTCATTTGTCCTTACTTTCTCCATTCTCCCCTGGCATCTGATCCATGATCCCATATCCCTGTTTCTAGCCTTTGGGCCTGGCAAGTGTGCAATGCGCTCAGACTCCATCAACAGTTCCCTCTGCCCACTTCAGAGGCAGGCTGGACTGAGCGCCCCACCCCACCCCCATGCCTGGCATCCTGCAGACAGCTCCCAGCCACCTCCGGCCTAGAGAGCCCTCTGGGTCTCTGGCCTGAGAAAAGCTGACAGCTCCTTAATAGAAGCAGGCCACAGACGCGCCTGAGTGACACCACGCCCGGCTGAGAGGTGGCTGGCGTCAAAGCCTTGTTTTTTCTTCTTCCTCCTAGGCACTGAAACAATTTATATAAAGAGCCCCGCATGTGTCTGCGACAAACTGTGTTTCTTATAGCATCTCCTCAGAGGCTCAACACAACCTTCTCCGGGAGTGGGGGCCTTGAGATCCACCCAGACATGGCCGGCAGAGGCAGTCCAAGCAGCAACTGTGTCATCATTTTTTTTTTTTTTTCTTTCCTCTCGATCTGGGATGGAACCCAGAGCCTTATACATGCTAGGCAAGTATTCTATTATTGAGCTACATCTAGCCTACCACCATGTCTTAAAACAAAACCCAATCAAACTTTAAAGGCTTAGGATATGGGGAGATGCACATCACCAGATCAGTCTGAGGTCTCAGCCAAGCCCTGTTCTGGCCTTAGATGCAGAAAAGGGCTTCTGGCAGGCCAAGCCTGGCTGCAGGCAGAGGTTCCTGTGCCCCTGTGGACCTTCACAAGCAGACAGCCATGCTGGCCAGAGTCCATCTCAGTATCTCTAAACCAGGTCTGGAAGCCAAGTCTTCTTAATCAGGAAGCCCAAGTTCATGGCTACCAGCCACAATGCCCACCCTCTCTGCAGCTCATTCTGGGGGTTCTGGAGAAGCTCCTGAACAGTCTTTGTTTTCTAACAGCTGAAGTCTTTAAGATATCATAATTCTCCTGGCCTTACTTTGGGCCATCGAAGCCCCTCTCTTGGCTCCTCTTTTAGGAAATACTGAGTCTAACAGGGCAAGTCCCATCACCTCTGTGAACAAAGGGGGTCAGACAAATAATATATGTATTTGTGCTTAGTTCTCTGTCACTGACAGCAGAAATAATCAACTTGTAGAGCACAGTGTCTTTTTGTTTGGTTTTGTTTTTTCAGTACTGGGGATTAAATCCAAGGGTGCTGTATCACCAACGTACACTCTCAGCCCTTTTTTATTTTTGGGGACAGGTTCTTGCCAAGTTGCCTGGGCTAGCCATGAACTTGTGAATCTCCTGTCTCAGGCTCTTAATTATATGTGATTATATGTGTACACTTCTGTGCCCACTGACAAAGGTTTATCTTTTCTCATAGGTTTAGAAGTTTCATTCCATGATCAGTTGTCCTCATTACCTTTGTGCCTGTCCTGAAGCAGCATATGCCATGGCAGAAGCACATGGAAAGCAATGGTCCACACATCACAGTGGAAAGTAAAAGATACCAGAAGAAACTAGGCTCCCACAATCCCCTCTCAAGATAGGCCCCAATGACCTAATGACCTCCCAATTGGTACCTCCTTAAAGGTTCTACCACTTCCCAACAGTGCCATGCTGGGGACCATAGCTTCAACACACAGATCTTTGGTGTATATTCATGATCCAAACTGTAACACATAAAACAGAATCTACACAAGAGTGAAAAATCAACCACTGCTATATGTCATACAGATGAATCTTAAAAAACAGTATATTCAACCTCAAAAGCAGACACACTCTTCTTGGGCAGCGAATATCTGAGGGCATAAGAGATTTCTGGGTGCTGGGAATATTCCTTTTCTCAATTTGAGCATCATTTCCATATGAGTATGTATAGTAGAAATTCATTAGTTGTTCTCATGACTCAAGCTCCTTTCTGTATGCAAATCAATAAAAAGTTAAAAAGTAAAACAGGTTGAGGTTCAGTGATAGAGCACATGTTTAGCTTGTGTGAGACCCAAAATCAACTCCATACATTCTCCCATACAAAAAACAAAACAAAGCAAAAAAAAACCCATATTCTTCTATTGACTACCTATCAAGGCTCCTTGCTTTGTTCAGGGCAAAGTTCAGAAAACCACTTGGCCTGCTAGGGATCTGAGTGATATCAGCAAACAGTCTCCCCTGCCCACCACAAACATACAGCATGAGTGAGGAATAAACTCTCTGTGAAGGTACTGGTATTTGAGTATGTTTGTTATACAGCATATTCATCCCATTCTGCCTACTGCTACTGGGCTTCAAGGCTTCTTGTGGCCTAGTCCTTCACAACCTGACTTTGTAAATGGAAACATTCTGAGTAGGGGGTTCCACAGATTCTATGCTTTAGAACTACTGGAACCCCACAGCAGTTCTCAAGCTGTATTTGAATCTGTTAATAATGTTTTAGGGCCCTGTACCTGATAACAGATCCTCCTACCTAACCCCTGCAGATCTCACCCTCTTCTGTGGCTGTCAGCAGCTGTGTGAGGGCAGAGTGTATAGTCAGCCATCAACCATAAGTTTCCACTTATGGTTACAAGACAGGGCATGAGACACACAGGCCTCTGGTCTCCCACTCCCTGGGGAGCAACTCCAACAGCTGACCCTGATCACAAAGCACTGTGCAGCCCAGGTGACTGTGGGAGTTAGGTCAACCTCCAGGGTCCCTCACAACAGTGTCCAGTCCTTGGATGACTCCTGCAGATCTCTGCACAGCCAGTGTGCTCAGAAAGCCTGGGTCAGCTTATAAGGACTGTCACCTCATGCTACTGATGGAAGTCAGGCAATGAGGGGAGGATCTTAAGGGAAATGGTGCTGCTAATGAAGGTTTCTGATGACATGAGTTGGAATTATAGAGAAAGAACAACTTTTCCAGAAAGGCCCCTGATAGAAGCCTTGTGATAAATGAGCACTGGCCTCAGAATCCCCACTACAAATGCCAGCATGGGAATCTCCTGGAGCAGGCTAGTCTCCATACTGCCTTTATCAACTCTGCCAGTTCTATGAGGATCCCTTGCTTCCAGGCTGGGAGTACCATGGACAGGAACCCGGGGAACACACTGAGGAGTGAGCCAACATAGGTCCCTGGAAGCCCTGTCTTGAGGACTCTTGGTTCTGCTGGATCTGTCCCGCTATGTACCATGGCCAGCCAGGGGTCATGGTTTCAAGGGCTCTGAGAAAGTACAGTTCTTCTGTGCCACCACAGGACTCTAGAAGTTCCAAGAAGATAGGCCACTTGTTCAAGTTCACATAAGAAAGCCATACTGCCAGCTCTCTTGCTTGCTGTGGAGGAGAAAAAACATCCTCTGGGGTCACACTGAACTGCTTAGCTCAGAATACACTGTCCTGGCAAAAGGAACTCCCCCTCAGTTTCATCCACCATCTCTCTCTGATCCAAGTTTCACCTACTCTACCTCCTCAGGTCTACCAAGGCTTTGCACACACTATTTCCTCTGTCTGGGCCAAGGTCCCTCTGGATCTTATTACCTAAAAGCTGCCTCCTGAAAGACACTTATCCTGAATGCCCAGCCATGGGAAGCTTCATTCCCACAGCGCAATCTGTTCTACCAGATCACCTGACTCACATATATTTACTCACATGCTTCTTGTCTATCTGTCCCTGAGATGATAACTTCAAGGGGGCAGGGTTCCACCTGGCACATGGAAGAGACATGCTTGCTCCATGGAACAGAAGGCAAAAGAGGATGGCTTGGAGTTCCTGTGGCTCAGAAACTTCCAACTGGCTGGGCTGTGTTGTCCCTATGTCCCTGGGCTCAGAGGGTCCCTCTTTTTACCCTGTAGGGCCCCTACCTCTCCTGCTCCTCAGTCATTTGCAATCATCACCATCTTCCTCCTGCTCAACTTTATCTCCTGCTTAGATCCCTTCTGAGCACCAGACACTGCCATTAATGAGGAAACCTATGTCCCTGT
This sequence comes from Myocastor coypus, assembly GCA_004027025.1. NCBI lineage: Eukaryota > Metazoa > Chordata > Mammalia > Rodentia > Myocastoridae > Myocastor > Myocastor coypus. Next base: position 20,548 of record PVJA010004418.1, on the reverse strand, counting down.
CATTTTGGCCTGGTAGTCGTGGGCCACTGTTACTAACCCTTGCCCATCCTCCTCACTCCCAAGCATCATGCCCAGCAGCACCAACCTACAAGGAAATCTCTGTACCAACCAGCCTCACATGTGCTAGACACCTATCCTCTAGGTCCTATCACCTAGGTGTGGGGGTCACCACCTTCCCCCCTGACTTTCCAACTGCCCCCCCTTCTCCATCATTCACCACTCTCTACCATAGCACTGGCTACTCTACAATCAGGACCTATAGCTGCCTGGTGCCCTGTGATCTCAGCAACCAGCACAATAGGTGCTTAGAGGTTAATTATGTGACTAGCGAATGAATAGCTAGGTGCTGTGTGATTTCAGAGGCAGAATGTAGTGGCAGCACATATGCCAGGGACCTAAGAGGTCACTGAGGAATCTGCTAACCCCTGAGGAATCTGCTAACCCCCATGCCTGGGCATGTGAAGCAATGCCTGGAGTGGCTTCTCTTTGCTTGGCTTTCACTCTGCTGAGGCAGGCATATAGAGCCTTTAACCTTGAGAATGGTACTGTATTATCATCATCCCCAACAGAGATGAGGGTACAGGACACAGACAACAAGGAATAGCTCAAGGTCATGCAGCCACGAAGTGGTGTGGGAATTTGAGTTGGGTCTTCTGATTCCAAAACAGAGATGAGCACAGTTGTGGGAAGCCCTGGGGCTCCTTAGTGGGCTTCTCCTGAGCGTCCCACTGCCATCATCTACAACTTTACCTTGCTGTCAGCATGCTCCCTCTCCTAACTTGATGCCCAAATTCTTTTTTAAGCCTTTTATTTTATAGCATATGCTTGTACATGAAGTTTACAATCATCTTGGGGAGGAGGTGCAAACATGGTTTCTTTCTTCATCCCTTTCTTCTTTCCCTCAATCCCCAAATTCTCTGGGGATTTGTGCTACCATTTGGAGCCTCTCCCAGCCTGGTCCTGAGACAGGTTTCTCTGTGGACTGCTGGGAACACCTACTTTGCACTGGAACCCACCCTATATGCCTGCAGGGCAGGCAAGCAGGGTTTGTGCCACCACTTGCGAACTGAGGATACTGAGGCCCTTGCCATTGAATGGGATTCCAACCCTCCATCTGGACTCTGAGAAGCTCTACTCTTTGCCTTCTCAGTAGGGGCTAAGGACCCTTCTTCCCTAAGACTGGCAAACCAAGGGCCAGAGTTATTTAGCTGAGCTGTCCTTAGTCTCTGTCATCAAGGCCTTCCCACATCAGTGGGCACTGGACTGAGCTAATCCTTCGGGCACTGGAGACTCTGGCCCTAGTGGCAGCGCAGTTTCTCTGGGTTAATGGCCCTTCTCTATCTGCTTTTGCTTCATGACAGCCCTGAGCACAGAGCCTTAGTGAAGTGCACACTGCTTTATTCCTCTCCTAAACCTGGTGCACCATGTAAGCACAACCCTATCTGGGTTCCCAAAGGGTTCTGACAAACTCTCAACAAAGAGATGCCTGCTTCTGCACCAATTTCCTCTCTGTGATACTCCATGGCCTGCCTCCTCCAGGAAGCCAACCAGGAACATAGACTTGGATATCGGAGCCTATAGGCCCAAACTAGGCTCAATCTGACATTGTTCCTTTCCAGTTAAAAGCCATCCATGGCTCCCCAATGACCCAAAATAAAGCCCTCTGTTTTCAATTCAAGGTCCTAACCCCTTCTCACTTTTCTAGCTGCCCCCAAAACAGGTAAACCAATAACCCACCTGCCAGCTAGGCTGCTGCATGCTCCTGGACCTTTGCACATACTAGTTCCTCTGTCTAGAACACACAGTTCTCTCCCTAGTCATCCTTCAAAACACTGCCCAAGCTCCTGTGAAGCCTCCCCCTCTGCCTAGTCCCATTCTGGAATTAGTTCCTAGTATAAAATTATCGCACTTGATGCCACTGGGGGGGAGTGCCAATGAATCTGCCTCTTACAAAACCAGATGCAACAAGGATTGGACCTTTTGTCTTTATTTTAAACCCGTAGTGCCCAGATACTGCCTGCAGACAAACAGGCACTCAGGAATGTCTAGCTGACAGGTGGGTGAGTCAGTAAACAACATCTGCACAGCCCTTTGCAGTTTATGAAGCCTTTTCCTGTCCTCTATCTTGCAGGCCTCCTCTCACCATGGAGGCTCCAGGATCCTATTCTGCCCAAAGGCATTGCCTCAGAAGGACCTGGGGCTTCAAGGTCCCTCTTCTATGGTTAGGAGCTAGAGTCTGCCAGGAACCTTCAGCAGGGCTCAGCAAAAGCAGCTGGGACCTTCTTTCAGCAGGAAGCCAGCCGCTTCCTCTGCCAACGGTCCCTCCCCACCCATCCCTGGAGACAGCCTGGCAGGTGCCCAGGCGGTAGCCTCGTGGGTAAGGCTCAGTGTCAGGCCTGCAGTACACTGGAGCTGCCGGGATGCGGCCGGCTGGAGCAGCGGCTTCACCAGCAAGTCTTGGTAACAGTTGCTATGTAAAACGCTCGGAGGGGGAATTTACTGTCAGCGTTAATAATAGATGAAGGTTTCAGAATTTTTGATGCCTTACGTTCTAAGCTGTTTGATTTATAATGTCTCTGGAAAGGGAGAGATGGGGGGTGAGGGAGGAGGCCTGGAGGCACAAGCTGGGAGCTCATCCTCCTGCACCTTTGACAGATGGGAAAACCAAGGCCCAGCAGTGCAAAGCAACTGAGCTGCACGATTCCTGGATGACAGGACCTGCAGAGACTTCAGATGCCCCACGACACCCTTTTCCACAGGAAGGGAAACTAAGTCCCAGCCCCTGCCGCCTCAGTGCCTGGGGTTGTTTTGATGGATTACTGCTTCTGCTTTTAGCGTGAGCAGGTGTATCTCAAGTAGTCTCCGGAAGCGGTGCGGATAGGCGCCTGCGGCGGGGCTGTGTGGGGCTGATTACAGACGCTAGGAAGCAAAATGCAAGTCCTGACTTCCCTCCTGCTTAGCACCTAGTGGCAGCGGCTGTTGAGCCAAGGGTGGGTAAAAAATCCTCTGTGGAAGCAGGCAGCCACGATGGACAGGAAGTGGGACTGTTTCTCTGGGGTCCCACCAGCCCTCAGAAAACCACAGAGCCCCAGGGCTGAAGGAAGGAAGAGGGCCAGGAGATATGAATAGATTGGAGGCAGCAGAGGCCTCTGTTTCAGGTATCCATGACCTGCTTCAGCCACTGTCGCAGCCCCACTGCTGCCTGCAATTATACTGTACAGGCGTGCAGGAAGATGGCATTCTTCTCAGGAAACCAGGCCAGGCTCTCTCTTTGAGTCCAAGACAGCACTCTTTGGGCCAGAAAAACTAGGCTTGAGACTGGGCACCCCAACAACACTCAAGACGGTGCCCTCAGCCCCTCAGCTGTCCCCACTATGAACAGGGCTATGTCTAGGCTCAGGTTCTGTGGCCTTCCTTAAGCCCAGGAGTACTCCCCCACCCCCACTTCAAACACAAGGTACTGTTGAGCCCCTCAGCAGGCTTCCCTGGTCCCTCTGCAAAATGGAGGTGGCAAACTTGACCCTATATGAAGTGAAGTATACACAGGGCCCAAGCTCAGCACAGTGAAGTGCATCCCCAGAAGCCCTGCACATGCCCTCTTTGACTGCAAGAGAGGGCCACCAACTCTGAGGGCGAGGGCATGTTCATTACGCTGAGAAGTTCTGGACAGATTAATTCTCCCAGTTACCATGGCCTCAGTGCATCAATTAAAAGACCTTGGCCTATGGCAGCACCTCAAGTACGAGCCCTGCAGCAGCACCCGCCACCTCCCTCTTTACACCAAGTTTGCTTTCCTGTTGTCCCCCACCCAAGTATGAGCTCCACAAAGGGACGGATGCTTGTGTTTTACCTGCACTGTACCCTGAACACACAAAGGACAATCCAGCATGCCATAGGTGTTCAGAGGCCTTGGTGGGGCTGAGTGGACCAAGCTGCTGTGACCACGTCTGTCCCATGTGCTTTCTCAGACCCCACAAAACAACAGTCACAGACTCACCCCCTTCCCATCCCTTCCTACTGGCTGCCCTCCTGTATCTGTCACTCCCTCATGCATTCTGTGGCCAGGTCTCCCAGGTATTTCCTTCTAGATCCTCCTGTATGGGTCACATGAGCTGCCCAGACTCTAATCTCAGGTCAGCTGGGGCAGAGAGACCCCACAATGAGCCCTTGAGTACTCAACTGGGACTACCTTGCTCTCCCAGTCCCTAAGTAGCTGGGATTCAGGCCAGGACCCGTGTGTCAAGGGCTACATGGCACAGGGTCCCCGGGAAACTGCAAATAATGCAACTGCTCAATTGCTCACTCCTGAAGGGGGAGGCCAAGGTAGAGAAGAGTAGCCTAGCTCCAGGGTAGTATGAGAGGGTTCAAGTGGACCTAAGGGTGCTGGGTGCCAGACAAGACACTGGAATGTATCACAAAGGATAACCCAGTTATATCTGAAGGTGAGGTCCTAAGGCCTACCAACCTCCTGCCCCTACCGATGGAAACTGGGAACCTGTTCCAAGTGGGGACTTCATAGGGGCTCCTGAGTTTTCAAGATCATCAGTGCCTGGTGAGCAAAAGAGTCCCTGAGGAGGCTGTGTCTAACCTGCAGGTGGGCAGAGTACAGCCCTCTGAGGGGCTGGGAATCCTGTTAGAAAGATATCTCTGTGTGGAGGAGGGTTCTGTCCCAAGGTCTGCTACTCTTGCCTGCCTGCCCTCCACCCAGGCTGTACTGAGGCAGATCAAGGAGGGTGGTACTATATTCTCAGCAACAGGAAATGTCAGCTTGCCCACCAAGCAGCTCCAATGCCTGTCCTTTTCTCACTCTGGTCCTACTGCACCCCAAAAGCAAAGCTGCTGGGAATTGGGAGCTTCTGGGCCAACCCCTCATCCTTACTCCTTCCCTAGGGCTGTACCCTTCCCAATGCCAGTATGCCTGGGGGGGGGGCATGATGCTCACACACAGACCAACAGGGCCAGGTGGCATCACTGCGACAGAAAGGCTCAGACTGTGGGAACCCAGACTCCTCTAACCACCCAAAGGTCTAGGAGACTCCTGGAAAGAGACACGCCACCTATACTCAGGTAGGGGAAAATTGTGGGCCTTAGATGTATTCACTCTGCCTTCTAGGCATCGCCTCTGTTCCACTCCAAAACCTTTGTTCATCAGCTCTCCCCAGACAGAGGGGCCTTCTCCACTGCACATCACTGGCTCTCTCCTTCAGAGGCAGCACCAAATCACTATCTAAAAAACCTTAGGGCTCGTGAAGGCCCAAAGCCAAACAAGAGTGGGAAAGAGCTGCAGTGTTTATCATTATGACTTTGCTATGGGTCAGTTCCTTGCTGGGGATGTGCATAACTTCTTAATTTCATCAGTGTCCCTAATCTGAATTGTCACAGGAGATGCAGTAATGGTAGATGATGAGTTGGAGACATGCCATATAATACTTCTGAACAAACAGGGAAAGATAACCCAGGCACTAGCTGGCCACACAGCTGGGTCAGTGCCTAGATTTCTGCCAGGAGCCCTTGTACAGTGTGAGGTCTATACAACCACAAATCTTTGGTCCTAGGTTCCAGTCAGCATGGAGGCCTTTCTCCAAAGAGGCCTCTCCTGACTTTCAGACCACCCACTCTAGAGATCAGAGTGTCCTGAAGTCAAATGCAAAGTACTGTCTATTTGAGTATATAAGCCTATGTTTCTGGATGTGGATTCAGAGCTTTTTTTCTAATTTCTAAAGCATCCAGAAATGCTGCAGTCTAGACCTGAATCTGTAGCCAGGTTCTAAGACAGAGAGTGGTAAAGGGAACTTTCTAGGTTCTGGAGAATGTTCCAGTGTATTCAAGTGTATAACATAGCCTTTAATTTCTCAATCAGCAAACTTAAAATCCCGAGTATCAAAGCTACCTAAGCAGCTTGAAAAAGGGCAGATTCCTGGGCCCATCCTTTAAGATTGATGATTGGGGCATGGCCTGAGCCCAAACCAACTCCAGGGTGGTTTGTAATACCTGCCAATGCTTACAAAGCTCTGGTTCCATAACTGAAATAAAAATTCTAGCTTTTCTGTATGTTAAATTTTTGATGTAAGCGGGACCAAGGGCTATCAAAACCCCCATTAGGTGTATCTATATATAATCTGTTACCAATTCCATGACTTTGGCTCCATTTCCACTTGTGGGTGTGCTATGAGGCTATGCACTGTGTTGGTTTTCTCATGCCTCTATCAAGCCAAGACAAGGCACAGGCATGTAACACAAAGGAAGACTCAGATGCTGGGCCTCCCAGGTCTGACCCCCCACCAGCCTCCTCGTCTGTCCAACACAGTGCGCTATTCACCCAGGGCACACAGCAAACTGGGCTTTTCTAGTCTGGGGTGCAGGCCAGACACTCTCCCCAGGCCCTGGCAATGCAGAAAAGCCCTTCTGTGTCTGAATGTGAAGACACATCTGTCTCTCTTCCTCCCAAGTCTCAGTGCCCAGACCAGGGCCCACCAAGGAAAGCCTCAAGGCAGTTAGATGAATGGATACATTCAATAGCATAAGTTAAGCACCTGCTGTGTGCCTGACCACAAACAAGCCTTGCTCTGACAGCAATCCATGTTGTTTGGGGTGGGGGACGAAGACACAAGGAGTGAAGCACTAAGCAGAGCAGGAATGATAGACTGTGAGGAGTCTTCCCAGGGAGAGGTGAAGAATGGTCTCGGAATAGAGAATGGCATGCAAAGGCCCTGTGGTGGGAAGGGGAGAAAGAGGAATGCCTGGTAATTAAGGAATTAGGATACTTCTGCAGTATCTACCACTCAGAGGTCTAATAAGACTAGGAGCCACTGCCTTTGTGGATCTCCCATTCTCAGAGCTCACAAGAAATCTAAAAAGAGGGAGGGCAGAGTCAAGTGACATCCTTTGTTATAGTCTGGATCAACACACACTCCCCCACCCCATTCCCCAGGCTCCCAGGGCAACAGAAGCTCCTTTCCATTAGAAGCAACACAAATCTAGAAGACAAGAATGACAAGCATTCCAAGAATAATTTTAGTGTTACCCATTGCTATCCTCAGTGTGAAAAATATTTTGGTGGTTCTTAGGACCATTATCTAATTCATCCTGTGTATATAAGTGCATGGTTTTGTTCTTGCCATGTTTCCTATCTTTTCTGTTTGCAGTCACTTCATTATTTAACACTTAAGTCCTTGGTTTCCATTCAGCTGTGTTATGTCTTTCCATTTTTTATTTCTTCTTTTGAGTTCTTACACTAATGTAATTTCAGTTACTGCTATACTTTCTCTCAAGTAAATGATTGGTTTACAAGTAAACAAAAAAAGGTATTAAGTGAGAGTAAGAGACTAGGAAAAATGCCGTAGGATTGACTGGCTACAATTTTGTATATACTTAGATTTCTAAGTGTCTGTGTAAAAATGTGTAACTGCTTTTATTACATTGTATAGGAATTTATTAGAATATCAGTGTTGATGAAAAATACTGATTCCAGGTTAAGTGTAAGATGTTTGATGTTCAGAAAGACAGTGATGTTTTAAGCTCAAGTACCTGTGTTATAGACTAATAGTATCACGAAGCTTTTTTTTCTGGAGGGTTACAAATGTAAGTTTACTGACCAAAAATTAGAGAAAAAGAAGGGCTACAAGGATTGTCAATATTTTGGCCCTAGCCCTTCAAGGTCAGTGAGGACTCAGGACATAAGAGAACCTGTGTTGTAATATCCTGTAACTCAGTGGTTTCCCACATTTTCTGTTCAAGATTATGGGACCACAGAGGAAAGGGACTGACTACGTATAGTGTGCCTAAGGAGAGTCACCTAAAGAGAAAACATTCTCTAAGGCTTTCACAGAGAGCAAACTGGTCAAGCAATGGCTGAGACTCATCCAGATGGCTGACACTGACAACAGTTCTACAAAGCACTGTACATGGTTTCAAAGTAAATCCTGAGGGAATCTGACTGACCTTGGGAGATATAAAAGTTACATGTTTTGTTATACAGAGCTTGCTTTAACTTGCCCTTAACCACCCAGCAGAAAAGTTTAACTGTGAGGCATAAAACACAAAGCTAGATTAGTATGCTGAGCTGTAAAAGGCTTAAATCAACAGCTTCTGACATTGCCAGTTCTGCCAATAATCCATTGCGATTATGGAATGCTGGACTATGTATACAACTACTTTTTTTTAGTTCAATGAGAAGAAAATTTTGTACCAACAATGATTAGAAAAATTATCATGTCTATATCCTGTTCTTTGAATAACTACTACAAGGACAACAATACGCATTGTATCAATTATTGGGAATGTACTACTGAAGTGTTTTTGAAAATGTCACATTGTTTTTTTTTTTTTTTTTTGAGACAGGGTCTCACTGTGCAGTTCAGGCTGGCCTTGAGCTCACTTTTGTAGCCCAGGCTGGTCTTGAACTCACACTGATCCTCCTGCCTCAGCCTCCCGAGTGCTGGGATTATAGGCGTGAGCCACCACGCCCCAGCTGTTATTTCTTAGTAAAATAAAAATAAAAATAATAAAAGAAGCTTCTTTCCAGTTGCACCTCAATCACTGGCCTCACAGCAGTAGGTGTCTCAATCCCGCCCACCTGCAGTAATGACCAATCAGGGGCAGTGGCCCAGCTGGGAGCCCTATGATAACACAAAAGGCAGGAAATACGAGAAGGGGCAGTGCCCTAACTATGGCTACCTAGATCCTCCAACAGCCCTGCTGTTAGCCAGCATACCTCAGGGCTAGCAAGGGGTGTGAGAAGCTGCTGCAGGGTGTCGCACCACGCACACCACCCACCATGTGACTGAGATCCTGGACCTCCACTTCCTGGTCTATGAAATGGGAGCACTTCTTGCTCAGGGTTGAATTCACTCATGTTTAACACATTTACTGAGTACCTACTATGTTGAGGGGCTAAAGATCCACCACTGAAAAAAGCATTAAAAACAAATGCCTATCTTCAAGTGGCTTATACTGGGATAAAGTGAGGGAATGAGTGAAAAAGGAAAGTTGCCAGTAAGAATATAAATCAAATTGTATGGTGCCAGATGGCCGCTAGGTGCTATGGGGAAAACATTTAGTAAAGGTGAATAAAGCATGTGAAGGAGGGCGTTTGCAGTTTTAAATAGGAGGGTCTGGGCTGGGTTGGGGAAATAGCTCAGCAGTGTAAGTGCCTACCTGCTCAGCAAAAGCAAGGACACCAGCGTTTGATCCTTCGTATGGCATACTGTGCTGGCTATGGAAACTGAGCATGGTGACACACACCTGTAATCGCAGCACTGAGGAGGCTGAAAACAGGTGGATCGCTACTAGTCTGACCTTCATAATGAGACCCTGTACCAAACACATAAAAAAAATAAATAGCATGGTCTGGTAGGCCTCATTAAAAGGGGTCATTTAAATAATCCCAAGAGGGATCAGGAATTTCAAGGGGGAAGCTGCTTGGGAACAGCACTTAGAGCCAGAACAAAAGTGCAAAGGCACAAAGCAGCAGTGTTCAGCTGATGATGTTACCTACAGTCTGAGTGCTCTGGGGAGTGAGAACTGAGCAGAGAGGTCCTTTTAGGGCTCTCACCAGGAGACATGCACCCCAGTCCACATTTGTTTTCATCTTTCCTTTTTGCTATCCCTCCTCCCTTTTTTTCCCCCATGTCTCCTCTCATCTACCACAGATGAGGAAAAATGCTAATTTGAGCCTATACATGGGTAAAGGAGACATTCTCTCTCCAGGGCAGATTGGAAGAACTTCAGATCTGGGTCCCTTCTGAGCCACTACCCAGCCCTTGGAATGGAGGTAGAGAGAGACCAGAGTAGAGAAGGCTCTCAGCCTTCACATGGACTGTTCTCTCTGCTTGAAAACCTTTTGTTTCTTGGTCTGACAAACTCTCACAACAGAGCAGCTGAAGAGGCCAGAAGACAAGTGTGCTCCCTTCTCCCTGTTCAGGGACAGAAGAGAACAGAGAACTTTCAAACAGGGACAGCTAAGGGTTGGAGGCCCCTCGAAGAGGTACTCCTCCACTCCACCCACCATAAGGATGAAATCCCATAAAGATTAAGGCAAAAGGATGCCACAGAGCTCCCCCACCCCCACTTCCACTATTAGAGGTAGATAGAATCCAGGGCTTCATTCATGCTAAGCAAGCACTCTGCCATTAAGCTATATTACCTACCTTTAAGCCAGTGTCTTGCTAAATTGCCCAGGCTAGGCTTGAACTTAGGATTTTCCTGTCTTAGCCTCCAAAGTAGCTAGGATTCCAGGCCTGTATCACTATGCTGAGTTCCAACAGTTCACTGCCTTTGAGTAGACACTGGCCTCTGAAATTTGCAAGATGTTTGGAGTACATGGTCAGGAATGAGGGTTTTAGGTTCAGTCCATAGCAATCTCCAGATGTGAGATGGCTAGAACCTTAACAGGTCATTTGAGCCTTTGCCTCCATATTTATAAACACAGCTAATAATAGTGCCTTGCAGGGTTGTCGTGTGAGTAAAATGGTCAGTGTGAGCCAAGTGGTTAGAACAGGGCATAGTGGTAAAGACTAAATTCGTGACTAGTAAGACTTACATAATCTGGGTGGGAAGTGGGAAGCTTAAGTCACCAAATCTGTTTCACTCTTTGGAGCCATAGTTGGGCTTCATTTCCCTGCCTCCCCGTGGTCACATGACTGAACTCCAGCCAATGGAAAGTGAGTGGGAGCAGGCCCTCTTCCACAGGAGCCCCCCCCCACATACCTGTGGGTGGGGATCATGCCCAGATCAGACCATCAACAAGGAGGAAACTGTCCACCCATCATAAACTCTCACCACTGCCATGTGTGACAAATAAACATCTAGAAATGGCAGGGTTGGCATGTTACCCTAGGAAGCCTTATTCTAGGCCGCACAGGAATTCCCTTACCCCATCTTACTCCTTCAATAAAAATGTAGTAAAGCCCAGTGTGAGCAGATACCCTACACTGGGTACCAGGGATACAGACAGGGGCAATATAAATTGATGGTGGGCTGGAAAGGTGGCTCCATGATAATATGCTTGCTAAACAAAGAAGTTGGCTCCATCCCAACATGAGGAGTAAAACTGTCCCTCAGGGACAGTTTGCTGTCCCCCTCAGGGGACAATTTGCTGGCGGCTTCTGCTCCTACAAGGACAAGCTGCATTATGGAGCTTACTATTTGGTAAGAAAGGCCATCTTTCATAAATACAAGACACAAAGGTATCCTAGGTGAGTTCTAAAAGAAAAGATAGCCTAGGCAGAAACCAGAATAAGCACAGGTCCTGGGGCAGAAGACCCTTATGGTCTATCTCCATCATGTCCTGTTTCAGTTTATCTTAAAATGGGGGCAATGCTAGTAACACCCAATCACAGAGTACCTCTGGATCTACGACAAGAAAATTACCACTTACCATAAGCAAAGTGCTTCTGGAAGCTTGTTCACTTCCTATGTGACCAAGAGTAGGCAGAAAGGCCTGGGTGTGCAGGGAGGATGTCAGCTCAGGAGGGAGCAAGGCCATCTCTGGGGCTCAGGAGGCAGGAGCAGGGAGGGAAAGCAGCTGCTATTAGCGCTCCTGCCACGCAGGCTAAATATCAAGCATAGTCTCCAGCCGGGAGAGCTATTAGGCGGCAGCCAGCGGAAGCACTGGCTCTCTGGGGAGGCGGTAGGATGGTCCCTGGAGGCAGCTGGAGTGAGCAGGTTCTACAAGCGGGAACTTGCTGCTGATGGGCAGCCGCTGGCCTCCATTCAGCCTCTCTCTGGACAGGCACGGTGGAGATGGGCACTGGAAGGCCGGAGGGGGAGCCCCTGTGGGGGTTTGACACTGTGCTAGGCCAGCGGCTGTCTCCTGAAAAGGAACAGGTATGTACAGCTGATCTGGAGGGTGTGCTTGTTGCCAGGTACCTGAAAGGGCACAGGACGGCAAAGGGGGTCCCTGTAGGAGCAGAAGCCCCCTGAAAACTGTCCCTCAGGGACAGTTTCACACACGTACCATGGCTCCCTAGCTCTCTGTTCCTAGCATGGGGCCCTCTCAGTGATTCCAGCTGGCCTGTGCTTACTCTAACAGGAGAGACCTCCTAGCTCCCATGGTGACGCTTTTGCATATGCTGTTTCTTTTGCCAGATGCACCAAGCTCACCTCCCATCCCCGTCTTTTCTGCTATCCTAAGAACCTCCTGAATTTCTAATTGTGGCTTAGTGGGGTGGCCAAGAAGCCTCCTTTTTCTGATCTTCAGCTTACTCACTGCTAACACAACAGCTATTTCCTGCTCCCCTTGCTTGTTCTTGCAAATGAAATATAACAATAGGTGCAAAACTACCTAAGAGTTAGCCAGGCACAGTGGCACATGCCTATAATCCCAGCACTTGGAAAGTTGAGGCAAGTGGATTGCTGTCAATTTGAGGCCAGCTCGTGCTATGTAGCAAGACCCAGTCTTTAAAAACAAAACAAAACAAAACAAAAAAAAACAACAGTAGAACTGGGTACATGTAAAGTTCTGGTTTAGCATGCACAAGGACCTAAGTTCAATCCCCAGTACCACCCCCCCCAAAAAGGAGATATGGACTTGGGTATGGTTCAATGGTAGAGTATTTGCTTACTTTGTATGATACCACCCCCCCAAAAAAGGAGATATGGACTTGGGTATGGCTCAATGGTAGAGTATTTGCTTACTTTGTATGATGCTCTGGGTTTGATCCCCAGTACTACAAAACAATTTTCAAAAATAAGTAGACCCAAGAACCAAAAACCCTCCACCTAACCTTCTTAGTGTAGCCCTTCTCCAGGAAAATGTCTCTAACTACACCAAAGCCACACCCTCAACCCTGCCTAGTTAAGTGTCTACTTATTGGTCCCTCAGCTCCCTGGGTGGCCCTTTACACGGCATTGCACAGGACAATGACTTACATGGGACTATGACTTCACGAGGCTGTGAAGACACTGAGGGCAGAGACGGTCCTATGAGTGCTAGTTTTCACAATCAGTGCTAGATGAGTAAAGCAGAGAGGAGGACACAGGCAACCTCAGCTTCTTTGCTGAGAGTGCTACAAACATGAGCCTGCCTTTAGCTCTGAGGTAAAAGGCCAAAGCAGCTCCAATATCCCTGGAAGTCCAGAATTTCTGGTTCCCAGCTCAGGACCAGCTTCTGGATGATCTTCTGTCAACTGCCTTCAGACTCAGCCAGGTCCTCAGTCTCCTTCATAGCAGGCCACTACTGGCAGCCTTCAGGGGTGGCAGGACCAGCCCCCTCAACCTCTGACAAGTTACTAGTCAGCTAGTGGTGAAGCACCAAGCAGCCAGTGTGAGCTCAGAACGGGCTAGAAAATGGGTGTAAAACATCCCAGGTGGAACCAGGGGTTTGGAGAGGTGGTGCTGAGACCCAGGAGTTATCTCCATTCATTTCCCCTAATACAACAGTGCCCCGCTCTCAGTCAGCCCATGGCTCAGTCCCCCGACTCCAAGCTTGGATAGGCAGTTATGGATGTCTTTGATTAATAAGAAATGGGGGCAATGAATTAATCATTATGTAATAAATGCAGTTCATTTGGCAGCCATATCTCTCAAGAATGTGGCTGCAAAATGTGTGTGAAATAATAAAGGGTCCCCAGTAAGCACATGGCACTCTCAGGCAGGCAACAGCTTTTGCCCCAGCAGCCTGAAACCTTGACAGTTATCTTAAGGGAGTGATGAGAGCCCGCAGCAGGAGTCCTGAGAGGAACAGGCAACCGTGGTAGCTTATCTTAAGTCCCTCAGGACAGAGGCTCTGGGCTTAGCCAAGGTTCTCTACTTCCTGCTCACTGCCAGGGGCAGTCTCTGCCTGCCTCTCTGAACGAGTGCTGAACAGATGTTTTCTTGGATCAGGAGAATAGCGCTGGTTCCCAGATGGGCTGCATGCGGAAGCGCATCTTCTCTCCCTCTCTTTGTGACAAGGTCTTTCTTTCTGGGGAGCAGCTGGCCATCAGAGGTGGCAAGAGAGGGTAGAGAGCAACCGGGGGCCTCTGCTAGTCCCCAAGATCACCACAGCCTGAAGGACAAAGCCCTTTGGTGGTGCCAGGGCTGACAGGTGCCAGCAGAAAAGAGCCCTGAGCAGGAGGGATGCTTCCCATTGGCTGCACACACCTTGGCCCAGCTTTGGTCTCCAGTTCCCCTCCCCCAACTAAGGCAAAGCACAACTCTTCTCAGTGCTCAAGTCTGCCCCTGCCAGTGATCAGGTCCTCTGCAGGTGGGCCCAAGGTCCCTGCTCTCGCCCAGTCTCTGCTCACCCACTGGCAAGCTCTGCTGGATTTCAAAGACATGCTGGATGAACCAAGCCACTGCCTACTGTGTGACCTACAGAATGGAAAAGGACCCAGAACTCCTTGGGGTTTACCATAGTGGCTGAATTTAGCAGCCCCCCAGGCATCCTAAAGGTGACTGTCCAAAACATTGCCTTTGTCTGGATGCTTTCCTAAATGTCCTCCACACCTCTTCTCTACTTAAAAGATTCCATCTGCACCAAGGCTCAGTTCACATCCATTGCCCATAAAACCCTTACTGATTCTCTCCCTCCCATTGCTCTATTAGCATCATCTGCTGTGCATCACCTCTTACCTGGTTAATTCACACCCTGTTCCCCATCCAAGGGCAGTTTACCAGTTTAGAAGATGGTCTTGCCATCAGGACTGTGAGTACCCCTACACGCACAGTCCAGGTCTCATGCATCCGTAAACCCTCAGAGCTCTGCACACAGTACAGTAAGTGCATAATGAAGGTTTGTGTGCATAAATGCAAGCCTACCAAAAAACAAAGACATTAAACTAGTACTAGAAATATGACCTCCAAGAAACCCTAGAGAGGGACTCTGACCTATTTATGAGACTCCACAGTTTCTTCTTTTAAAACTGACATCCATCATTCCTTTGCTTTTGTAATCAGAAAACTATTTTAAGGGGCTGGAGAGATAGCTTAACAGTCTAAGCACCTGCCTGGTAAGTGCAAGAGGCCAGATTCAATTGCTGGTCATGGTGGCTTCAAAATTGGGTGTAGTACTGCACCCTTACAATCCCAGTGCTTGGGAGCCTGAGACAGGAGGATCACTATGAATCTGGACTGCGTAGTGAGACCCTGTATCCAATAAATAAAATTTTAAAAATAGAAAATTATTTTGAATGAAAACCATATCAAGCAGCCCCTGAGAATATGCTACTATGAAAAAAAAAAAAAAAAAAAACCTGCTACCAGTCCTGTGCTGCGTCATAGTTGCCTTGATTGCTACCCCTCACTCATGACCACATCTGTGGGGCCCATTTTACAGGCAAGCAGACAGAGGCTCAGAGCAGGGCATGGCCACCATCCAGGGCTGGCATCGGAACCTCAATGGAAACTGAATCCCCTCTTATATGATAGCCACTGGGTCTTCCCCAGCCAAGCTGGGTCAATGAGAATGAGCAACAATCCTGACAGTCTCACAGGGACCCCAAAATTAGTATGTCCTATGCCTGTCCTCCCTTTCAGTATCCCCCTGTGCACAAAGGCTACTATTCATTCAGTCCCTTGGGTCTGTGAGCAAAGCCACCTAAGTGCCTACAACATGTTCAGAACTATGCAGAAGCCATGGTAACTAGTTTCACCACCCAAAGAGGAGTCGAGGGAGACAGCGTCCCTCTGATTCCACGTACACATCCCCTCCCAGCCCTGAGTCTCTCTGCTTTCCCACTGCCCTGCCAGGGGACTGCAAAGCAGCATGGGTCCTGCTCAACCTAAAAAATGTTCCTATTTTTCTCTGTCATGGTAGTTTCCACTCCTGGCTGACACTTCAGTGCCTAACTGGCTTGTTAGACTTCAGAGACCCAGGCCATCCCCAAGGGCCTGAGGTTCATGTCCTGGATGCCTTTGTGGCCCCTCCATCTCTGCTAACTGAACCTCATCTGTCCAGTGCCTAGGGGAGATATTGTTCATGCTGAGATAAGAAGAAAGCCCAGAGAAAATGCTCATGGATAATAGGCCCTGGTATTTCCAGTGGTGTAAACCAGCCTGCTAGAACCTGGGTGACAGCACTGGTAGGTCATGGAAGGGAGAAGCAGTATGGCTCCTTTCCAAAACCATGCTGTTCTGAAGCCAGGAGCAGCTAGCACATCAAGGGTACAAGAAATGCTTAGGACCCAGAACTGAGCAGATGTATGCAAGTGGCCACTCAATGGTAAGTGTTCTGCCTCTGAAATCTTGTTTAAACCTAGGACTAAAATACATGCATTTGGAATTTTTTGAAAAAGCAGGGCTCTTCTGTAGTGCCCTCCCCTCTTCTGGGTCTGAGCTGCATCCAGATCATCACAGATCATCCAGATCATCCAGTTAAATTATATAGGGGATAGCTGAGAGGCCTAAAGAGCCACAGGACAGTGTCAGACATGAAGCTGCAGGCAGTAATACTAGCACTTGGGAGGCTGAGGTAGATCACCACAAAGTTTGAGGCCAACCTGGACTACATAGCAAGATTATCTCAAAAAATACAAAACCAAACCAAATGCAAAACAAATATGCTATAGGACTGTGTGCATAAAAGGGTTGCTCAGAATAAAACTCTAAACCAGGTAAGAAAGGCACAAAGTTCCATACCTGGAGGAAGGCATGAAGGTGGGCCCTTAACATTGACTGGTGGGGAGGGAGGGGGACTCATGCACACAAGTGACCTCACACACTTTTCTTTTTTAAACAAAGAATGTATATAAGTTTGTATCAGGGGAAGTGATTATGATTTGGGGCAAATTCCAGTGAACAGAGCTCTAGGGTCTAGGGACAGTATTGCTAAATCCTTCCAGATAGGTAAATTCAGACAGATTGGTTGGTTGGTTGGTTGGTTGATTCATTCATTCATTCATTCATTCATTCATTCATTCATTCATTCATATACCAAGCTCTATTTAACCAGGAACCAACCAGTTCTGTGAGCAAACTGCCAGCTGCCCTAGGCCTCAGCAGTATTCATTCATTTGAAAAATATTTATTAAGTGTCCACCATGAGTCTCAGACTTCTCTGAGTCCAGTGTCTGCTGCATACCCAGCATCATGGTGGGAGAAGGCTGGGGATCGATGAGGCAGAGAGGGGAAGGCAGGGCAGGGCTCTGTGGTACTGCCTGGCATCTGCTATGTATCCTGGTGCCCTTGCTCCTTGGCCCCATACAGCCTCACTTGTGCCCACAGGAGCCTACCTCCCACCCGAAGCTGTAGGCACCCAAGGTAGGAATTATGATCTCCCCAAGAGGCACTGACATGAAGCTGGTTACTGCCTTTTCAGCAAATGTAATTCCTTTTTATTAGAAAATTTAAGGGTAAGACCAGCTTGCCAAAAGCCAAAAGAGCTGAAATGTGCTTTTGTAAGATATGCAGTGTCTGATAAACCGGATTTATGCACCTCCATCCCTTTCCCCCATCCTCTGCGGCCAGCCTCTTCTCCATTCATTCCCCTTCCACTGGCACCAAAGCAACAGCCATGAGCTTGGCTTTCACGGGCAGGCCCAGCACCCTGGATGTGGGGAGCATGCCTTTGTTTCCTCCATGCTGAGCCCTGGTTTTAAGTCTTTTAAAAACGACCTCAGGGATTCTCTGGCTTTCCTGAGATGTAAAGGCTGCCCGTGGCCTCTGCTAAGCTGAGGGCGTCAGGAGGGGAAGGGCAGCAACAATAAAGGATTGAGCTCCAGGAGAAACAAGCTCATCCATGTGGAGACCCAGGAACAGGAGGTTCCAGACGGAGCTGGTGGAGGGAGGTGGCCAGGGCAGAGAGCCGAGGATGAGGACGCGAGTCCCTCACCGCCACACAAAAAAGCAACTATTCAAAACCACCCAGGGAGTTCTCTCTTATTGAAAAGTCCTTGATTTTCCCCTTTCTGCGGCAGAACTCACGAACAAGGGCCCCGGTCTTATTAATGGGGTGATGGAGGGGCCCGAGAGGGAGGGTCCTCCTGCTCTGGAAGGTGGCTGAGCCCGCCCCACAAGTCATTAGAAGCTGGTAACTAAGGTAACTCCAGAATCCGATTTTCTCCCCACTAATCTCTTTTTCTCTTTCCTTTTCTTGTTCTTTTTTTTCCCTCTCTTTCTCTCCTCTGCTGGTCAGATGATACATGCCTGGTTTAGAGGGGACCTGGGAGGTGGGGGGTGATGTGGGTGTATGTGTGCATGTGTGAATGTGAGTTTGAGTATGTGTGTGCTGAATACTAAAATGGTGTCCACCCTCTTGATGCTGTGATGGGGGTGGGAGGCAGCATTTCAGCTCAGGTGCCTCTGCCCCTGCCCTCTCCCCACCTGCCACAGCCTCCCCCTTCTCTGTTCAAGGGCAAATCTATTCCCCTCACTGCCTCCTCGAGCAACAAAAGGCAAGATTGGGTTTCTTTCACCTGCTTTCCCTGAAGCCTCAGCTTTGGCATGTCTAGCAGAAGCTGCTTTGTTCTGGAGAAAAGCAAGACTGGTTTGTCCCAGGGGGGTTGCTGCCCAGGTGGGTAACAGGGTGGGGGTCAGAAATAAACACAAAAAATAGTATTGTTCCACCAGGTCTCCCTCCCTGGGAGTCTAGTCTGGGCAGGCAGCACATAGGGCTCTGCTCTAAGGCGGTCTGGTTTAGATCTCAGCTGGGCTGCTGATGGCCATGTGGCCTGAAGCACGCCCAGCACTCTAAGCCTAGTTTCCCTCAATAGCAAGTGCCTGTACAAAGCCTGTCACAGTGTCAGGTCTCCCCCTCCCCTAGTTATCACCACTTTCTATCAGGGTACATGGGGAACCACAGAAGGGATGGTTGCCACAGTTCTCCAGAGGTGGCTTCCGGGTGGTGTTTCTGAGGAGGCACACTATGGGCCCTGGGACCTAAGGGTTCCTGGTGAGAAGAACAGACAACTCATGGCCAAGGTCTTGCTCAAAGGGACCTACGGCACTGAGGGGGAGGAGGGTGCACGGGGCAGGTGGAAGTGCTGAGGGCCTTCATTCTGTTCCATGGGATGGCACTTAGATCCTGTCCTCCCAAATGTGGAGGTACTCAAGGATCCCCAAAGACTTCAGAAGGTGACTAAGCCCAGAGCCTGAGGCATGGGATCTGCAAGCAGACTACCCCTACCACCTAAGACGCTGATATCAGATCTATCTATCTCCTTTGGTAGAAGTTTTGACTGCCCTACAATTCTCCCCAGGGGTGGGGCTGTAGCATTTAGATGCTTCCAGATCTTACTCCCCTGTGGATAAAGGGAGTCATCTTTAGAAAAGTCATGTTGAGGGGATGGCTCTGTGCTGGGGAGAGGGCAGGGCAGGCAGCTGCTACCCTCTCTGTACTCAATATACAGTCAGTTCCAGCAGCCAAGAGATTAGCTGGGTGGTGCCTGAGCCACACCCATGCTGCCTTCCCGTCACAATCCTCTACCTTCTGACCTAGTGCCTCAGCCTAGCCATTTTGCAGGGCCTGCTGGGAAGGGCAGTGGCATACGTCTTCCAAATCTCCAAGGAACAGAGAGGCAGGGGAAGCAGGTAACGCAGAGGTCAGGGTGGAGAAGGGGGCAAGGGTAAATGCTAGAATGTGCAGTGGGGATGGGTTATGTGGAGGTGCACACAGCAGAATGTCTCTAGTCTGGCAGTGGGATGGGAACACAGCCCAGGCAAGCAGCAAGCATCCCTGGCCCTACAGCATGGGTGCCCTGACCCCTGGCTGCCAGCTTTGTTCTGTGCATTGCCACCACTCCCTGTGTCTGTCCTCTTCCTCCTTCTCCCCCTCTCTTGAAGCAAAGAGACTGCAAATGGAATGGTGCATTTTCATTTGCACCTGCCTTGGTTTTCCCAGCTCCTTGGGGCTGACATGTTCTGTCCTGTCCAGCCATTTCTGCCCACCCTCATCCTCAGAGGGGAGTCACAGTCTTGCCTCCCAATAATGATGGGTTCCAAGTGTGTCTACAAGCCAGGGATCAGGCAAGCTTGGGGCAGGGCCTTGCTGAGCTTACTGCTTTCTCAGGAGCGCTCAGTGGATATGTGATAGCCCTACTACAAAGAGACAGTGTGCAAACAGGAGGCACCCACCCCTGGGTCCCTCTCTCCTTTTTCACTCTGAATTACCTTCGTCTCCTTTGTCATCAAACCTGCCTTCTCTAGAGGTAAAAAAGCCTTCAGCAGTAGATTCTGTCAACAGACATTTTCTGAGTACCAGGAAAATAACAATCTCAGAAATGACAGTGATGATCACTAATACCCTTCCTCAATCTCCTACTGGGCACAAGCAATGGTCTGGCAGGTCACATCCATTAGTAACAGCAGCTGCAGCACTGAGCACTTCAGAGGTTATTTTAGTCTTGACAATACTCACCAACCTTGACCCATTTCCCAGATGGAAAAGACTGGACCTCAGGGGACACAAGCAAGCTCTCTGAAATCCTGCAGCAGTTGACTCTGTGGGTCAGCACAGCAAGTCCTTTGCATAGGCTGAACATGCCATGCCATGTTTGGACAGAGGTGATCAGAGGTTGGCAGGCTCCACATTTCACTACTACCCTTGAGACACTCACAGAGGGCAAGGTCAAGGCTTCCCTGTTTTCCCACTGGTCCTGAAGTCATCTGCTATTCCCTTCTCCAGCAGATAAGG